>PVLC010028339.1:0-21125 GCA_004027655.1 Graphiurus murinus
CGCGCATGCACATGATATAGCCAGGCACTGTGACTACAAAAGGGAATAAGATAGGACCCTCATATCCATGAACATAGTATAGTTAGGAGGACAATATACAAACAAGTAACCTGACTACAGTAATAAGCACTGAAAATGAGAAGCATAAATGGTGCTATGGGAGCACAGTGGAAGAGCTATGGCTACACCTGGAAGGAAACTGGAGATCAGGGAAGGGTTCTCAGAAGTGATATTTGAATTGTGTCTTAAAAGAGCAAGAGGAATATATTGGGCTGACCAGGGTTGCATGGCAACAAGGGAAAATGTTCAGTGTTGGGTGGAAGCAGAGGAAGGAGTCATACAGTACAGATAGGTAAGTAGCTTGGTAATGTCTTCCTGGGGAAACTATAACAAAAACTTTTTTTGGAGGGGGTGCAGTACTGAGGATTGAACTCAGGGGCATTCTACCTCCGAGCTACACCCCAGCCCTATTTTTATTCTTTATTTTGAAACAAGGTCTCACTAAGTTGCAGAAGGCCTCACTAAGTAGCTGACGCTGGCTACAAAACTGTGATCCTGCTGTCTCAGCCTCCCAGGTACTGAGATTACAAGCATGTACCACCACACCTAGCTAACAAAAACTTTTAATGCTAATGCACTTTAGACTTAGCAAGTCGACTTTTAGAAATGAACTTTAAGCAAATAACCATTCATAATGATGATTAAGGACATTCACTGAAAACTTGTTTACAAAAATTGGAAACAGAAATATCTAAGCTACCACCATACAATAGAATACATGCAGTCATTAAAAGTGATGTTTGCATAGGAATATTTAATAATTATGGAAAGATATTCATACTTTACTAAGTGAAAATATAATGTTGTAACAGTATATACAGTGAGCACCATTATATATATATGTATTATATATAATACATATATATATTATATATAATACATATATATTATATATAATACATATATATGTGTGTGTGTGTGTGTGTGTGTGTGTGCATTTGTGTGTGTGTGTATGTATGCATAGAAAAAAATCATAATGCTCTTTACCAAAATATTTCTGGCATGCTTTTTTTTTGGCGGTACTGGGGATTGAACTCAGGGGCATTCTACCTCCGAGCTATACCCCCAGCCCTATTTTTTATTCTTTATTTTGAAACAGGGTCTCACTAAGTTGCGGAGTGCCTCACTAGGTAGCTGAGGCTGGCCGCCAACCCGGATCCTCCGGTTTCAGCCTCCCGAATGCTGGGATTACAAGCGTGCGCCACCACGCCCGGCTCTGGCATGCTTTTATTTATGGCTTATATATCTGTTATTATAAGTTATTTCAAAATAATTATAAATTATTTTTATAATTTAAAAACAATGAAGCCAGGAGTGGTGGCATATGCCTGTAATCTCAGTACTTGGGAGGCTGAAGCAGGAGGATTGCAGGTTCGAGGCCAGTCTCAGCATCTTAATGAAACCATACACAACTTAGTGAAACCCTGTTTCAAAATGAAAACGTAAAAAAAGAAAAAAATGGGCTGGAGGTCTAACTCAGAGATAGAAAGCCTCTGGGTTCAGTTCCTAGAAACACACACACACACACACACACACACACACACACACACACACAAGCACACAATGAAAATTATCAGAAATCTTGAAAATGTGCACAAACTTGGACCCAGACATTTTACTTCTGGGAATTTATTCTAAGAAAATAATCTGGAAAAGCTCCTAGAACATCAAGTAATTGGAACCTGTCTAATTGCATGGGTTTGGTTTAATAAATTATAGTGCATCCATATGATGGAATGTAGTACAGTCATTAAATATCATGTTGTCAGTAGAGGAGTCATTATTGTCATAAGGAAACCTACATGATATATTAAAGGGAAAAGGCAGAATGCAGAACAGTCAGGAAAGGGAATATACCAATATGTTACTAGCTGGGTTTTTGTGGGTTATAGGTTTATCGGGCAATCTTTTTTTCTTTGGTGTGTGTGTGTGTGTGTGTGTGTGTGTGTGTGTGTGTGTGTGTGTGTTGTGAGACTGGGGATTGAACCCATATGCATTCTACCTCTGCAGCCCTATTTTACTATTTTATTTTGAAACAGGGTCTCACTAAGTTTCTGAGTGCCTCAGTAAGTAGCTGAGGCTGTCCATGAACCTGTGATCCTCCTATCTCAGCCTCCCAGGTACTGGGATTACAAATGTGTGCCACCATGCCCAGCTTCTTTGCACTCTTCTATATTTCCTAAACTTACTATTTTGAGTATATTACTGTGTGTGTGTGTGTGTGTGTGTGTGTGTGTGTGTGTGTGTGTACTTTTCCTGGGGATTGAACCCAGGGGTGTTCTACCTCCAAACTACATTTCCAGCCCTTTTTTATTTTTTATTTTGAAACAGGATATTGCTAAATTGCTGAGGTTGGCCTTGAATCTGCAATCCTCCTGCCTCATCTTCCCAAGTACTGATATTACAGGTGTGTATCACCTGTAATTGAGCATGTTACTTTTTAAAACAAAAGGTCATTGGCTATTTTTTTGTTTTTAAATAAGTGTACTAGAAGTTGTGACATTAAAGAAGTGTTGACTTGAGCCAGGTATGATGGTGCATGCTTGTAATCCTAGTACTTGGGAGACTGAGACAGGAGGATTGTAGGTTCATGGCCAGTCTTAGCTACTTAGGCCCTCCACAACTTAGTGAGACCCTGTTTCAAAATAAAGACTACAAAGGTTTGAAGTAGAATGCAGAATGCCCCTGGGTTCAATCCACAATACCACCAGAAAAAAAAAGTGTTGACTAGCTTCTGAGGAGATGTGAGAGCCCACCATGAGGTGATACATATAAGGAGCAGCAGCAGGCACAGCATGTGTTGGTAAAGGTCCTGATGCTGCCAGTCCTGGGAAGACTCCCCCATGCTGTCCTGGGAACACTGTTGGAGCAGCAGACTTCTCTACACCAAGGTCTGATTTGAAATCTTCCCCCACTCAGCATCAACCCTCCTTTTTCAGTCCAGGCCTTTGTATGCATCTCCCTCTTCATTATGATCTTGTTTTGTTTTGATGCTGGAGACCAGTCCCAAGGCCTTTCACATGCTAGGTGAGTGCTCTACAACTGAGCTACAGCCCCAGCTATTACGATCTCTTTTGAAGGTAGACATTTAAGTCAATTTTGGGTTCTTCTCCCTCTTTGAGCCTCCAACATCTAGCCTGATACTTTTCATTTAAAAAAATACAAAACAAGCAAACTAACTAACTAACTAAATAAATAAATGTACTTCTAAATAAATGTGCTTCTTCTTATTATTATTATTATTATTACAACTGCATATTATTAGTAGTAAATTCTTGTTAAATAAATTTGAAAACAAATACATTTAAAGGTAAAGATGATGTTCTCTATCATTGATGCCTTGAGTTTCGTTCCTGCTTTTTTCAGGGCAGTCCATTTACCTAATGTCTTCAAGGCTCACCTTCGAGTGAGCTAAGTGAGAAACTTTTTTTCCCTCTTGGATGTCCACAATCCATTTAGTGTAATTTGGACTCTGTGAATAAAATCTCTTGTATATTTCCCCAGCACTAAAAATAGATCATCTACACTGGAGTTCACCTGCCATCTCATGTGCTCTTCTCTTTACTCCTTAACACGGAACTTGCACAGGAAGGGACTCGAATCTCAAATATTTGCTGCACTGTATTATGTGTATTTATTTAGAACCATTTCATTTGATATGTGGTTCGTTTGGGGGAGCAAATTAGTAAAATTTATAATAAAGGGAAAGGCAGGCCAGATGCAGTGGTGTATGCCTATAATCCCAGTATTTGGGAGGCTGAGACAGGAAGATCACAGGTTCAAAGGCAGCCTCAGCAACTTGGTGAGACTCTCAGCAACTTAGCAAGACCCTGTTTCCAAATAAAAAATAAAATAGAGCTGGGCTGGGGGTGTAGCCCTGAGGTAGAAGACCCTTTGGTTCCATCCCTAGTACCACACACACACACACACACACACACACACACACACACACAAAAGGTTGGCAGTACAGCTCAGAGGTAGAAAGCCCCTAGGTTCAATCCCTGGTGAAAAAAAAAAAAAAAGTAGTACTTTTTAGACAAGCTTGCACAAGGGTGGCCATGAGACACAGTTCTGACATTGAGGTGTAAGGAGAAGTCACTAGAAAAAGTGTTCCTTGAAAAATAAAAAAAAGCCTTTTGCCCCCTTTGCCTTCACTTTTCTGTTGTTTCCTTGCCTTCTTCCTGCAGAGAATACATACAAACTTGCTGCCTAGAAATATAGCCGCAATTTGCTCCGAGAGAGCCTGATTTACCCATGGCAACAGTCGCTAAGTAGCAAAGCTAAGAGAACCTAAGTATCCAGGCCATCCTTTATGTTATAGTTTGAAAGTAATTGTCAATGAATTTCCTCTATTATAGATTTTACTAACTTGCTCCCCAAAATGAACCACATATCAAATGAAACGGGTCTAACTAGGTATGCATACACAAATATGCATAATACAATTCAGCAAACACTTTAGTCTCTTTCTGTACAAACTCTGTGTTAAGAAGTAGAAAGCCAGGCATGGTGGTGCACGCTTGTAACCCCAGAACTTGGAAGGCTGAGACAGTCTGATCACAGGTTCATGGCCAGCCTCAGCAACTTAGTGAGGCCCTTCACATCTTAGTAAGACCCTGTTTCAAAATAAATAAAAAAAATAGGGCAGGGGGTATGGCTCAGAAGTAAAATGCCCCTAGGTTCAATCTCCAGTATCACACACACACAAGTAAAGAGAAGAGAAAAACTATCCTTGTCCTCCAGTGGTATACAAAATAAATTTATGTGCAAAAGTAATGACAGTAGAATGTGGCGATTCTGTGATACAGAAAGAGAACAAAGAAATGAAAGCTCCATCTTGAATGAGAAATTTCGTGGAAACTTCAAGAAGGTGGCAGGCCTTAAAATATAGTCAGCAGTTAAAAATGAAGAAGAGGTCATGGTAGGCAGGTAACAAAGCATGAGCAAATATGAAATGAGACATTCAAAGGATGTTCTTGGGCTTTGAGGTTCCTCAGTAGAGTGTGGCTAGGGTGTACGTGGCACAGGTAGAAGGAGGAGATAAAACTGGACAAAAGTTGTTGTACAGCCTGTGAAGACCATGCTTAACCTTTATTTTGTAGATAATAGGCAGCTGTGAAGTTGTGTTTTTGTTGTTTGCTTGTTTTGTATTTTTTTAAATTATGCGTTAACATGGTCTGGTCTATGTTTTGAAAGGAAGGAGAAATAGAGACAAGGCTAGGAGGCTCTTGCTGTGGTGGTGGTGAGCAGTGGTGGAGACCCTTCCATGTCATCAACAAGAGGAATGGAGAGAGATGGACTGGAGAAAGCATCTTACCTTTAAAAATGATGAAACGGATAAGCTGGATACCAAAGATCATTGTGGAATACCATTCCTTAAAAATCCTTTAGAATTAGGGTGCCTAGGCATCTCTGTATCTTTTTTTCATATACTTCTATTGGTGCATTGTAGTCTCACATAATGTAGTTCAGAGTGATAGGGACATACATCGAATTGTGCATGCTCAATGGAGACATTCTGAGCCCTCACATGCCTAGGTTCTCATTATGTGGATGTCCGACCTTGGCTTGGATGACTTTTACCTAAATATAAAGATTTCCACTACAAGCGGGCATGGTGGCCCACACTTGTAATCCCAGCATTTGGGAGGCTGAGACCGGAGGATCCAGGCTTGAGGCCAGCCTCAGCTATCTAGTGAGGTACTCCGCAACTTAGTGAGACCCTGTTTCAAAATAAAGAATAAAAAATAGGGCTAGGGGTGTAGCTCGGAGGTAGAATGCCCCTGAGTTCAATCCCCAGTACCACAAATAATATATATGTATATATATATATTTCCACTACAAACAGAAAACATTAGACATTTAATAAGTTTGATAAGCACTGCTTTCTACTCCTCCTTGGCCAAATTGATAAGAGTTAATGAGAGTCTTGAAGTATCTATGAATTTTATTTATTATTGCTCTTTTAACTATTATTATTACTGATAACAAGAAATGTTTTATCTTTTATTGAAGTTTGCATTATTTTTCTCTGAGTATTTCCTTTGCTTTAGTAAGATTAATCTAGTAAGATTAATATTATGATTAATCTAGTTTCTATACCATACCACGATAACCATAACTATTCTTAGGAGTTATAAAATTCAGCCCAATTATTTTATTTAACATTTTAAGGGCAGGGTATTCTAAATTTCTACCGTACTATAGGTTTTTTTACAGCAACCTCATTTCCAGAATAGCAAAGAAAAATTTTACTTTTGAAAGACATCCTTGTCTAAAAATATCAGTTTCATCTTAAGAATATATTATTGATTTATCATAGCTTCTAGAATTGACTTAGAAGCTTCTTAAGGTATACAAAGGACCAAAAAGATTACTTATTCATACTGAAGGCTGAGTTTTTTGTTTTGTTTCATTTTTGTGGCACTGGGGATTGAACCCAGGGTGATTCCCTGAGTTCTGAGCTACATCCCCAGTCCTATTTTATTTTTATTTTGAAATAGGGTCTTGTAGGTTGATGAGAGTCACACTACTTGCTGAGACTGTTCTCAAACCTGTGATCCTCCTGTCTCAGCCTCCCAAGTACTGGGATTACACGCATGCACCACCACGCCTGACTAGGGCTAAGTTTTTTCTAATGACATATTCTTGAATTATTACTTGGTTATTTGTGCCCCATGAAAGACTGTTTCCTGGTATAACACACAGCATTGGTAGAAAACTCAGACTTTTTCCCCTTTATTTCTGTTCCTAGGTTATCTTGTGTGCTTTTACATTTCTGACTTCATGAAACACCCTGAAAATTTTGTTCCTCAGGTCTTTTCTTCTATTCTTGGTTGCTAAAAGAACTCCTGTAGTTTCAGCTGGGTGAGGTGGCACATGCTTGTAATCCCACTACTTGGGAGGCTGAAACAGGAGGATCACAGGTTAGAAGCTAGTCTCCTCAGCAACTTAGTGAGGCTCTCAGCAACTTACTGAGACCCAGTTTTCAAATAAAAAAATAGGTCTGGGGATGTAGCCTGGAGGTAGAAGGCAGCTGGATTCCATCCCCAGTACCACAAAAAAAAAAAAAAAGAACTGCTGTAGTTTGGATCTTAAGCGCCCCACCATGTGTTAAGGGCTTGGTCCTCACTGTGGCACTATTGGGAGGTCATGGAACCTTTAAGAAGTGGGGCCTCTTGGGAGGTTTTTGGACCACTGGGGACTTGCCCTTGAAGGGGACAGAAGGACACTGGTCTCTTCCTCTCTTTCACACCCTGGCCACCAGGTGAGCAGCTCTGCTCTGCCAAGTTCCTACCAGGATGTGCTGCCTTGCCACAGGCCCAAAGCAACGACGCCAAGTGGTTATGGACTAAAACTGTGACCCCAAAATAAGCTTTTTCTCTTTATAAATCATGTATTTGTTATAGTAACAATAAATATAAATCAAGTATTTGTTGTAGTAACAGAAATAAATATAAATCAGGCATTTGTTATAGTAACAGAAAGGTAATTAACATGGGATTAGAACCATGGGATTATTTTTTCATTTGGTAGATGGTTTTCATATAAGGGGTATTTTATTTTATTTATTTTGTTTGTTTGTTTTTTGGTGCTGGGGATTGAACTCAAGGGCATTCTACCTCCAAGCAACAACCTCAGACCTATTTTATCTTTATTTTGAAACAGGGTCTCACTAAATTGAGGAGAGTCTTACTACTTGCTGAGGCTGTCCTCGAACCTGCAATCCTCCTTTCTCAGCCTCCCAAGTACTGGAATTACAAGCACATGCCACCACACCTGGCTATATAAGGGGTATTTTAGATAGTTGGTTATAAACTACCTTATCATGGCTTCACACTTTTGATTAAGAAAAAGGAGTCATCTTAAAATCCGTATCTAGAATCTTAATATTGCTACTCCAGTAAGCGGTGGAGGAACATCACTGACCACCAAAATCTATTGCTGCTTTTAGTGTCCAGAATACACTAATGGAGGAAATGATGGGCTTCTCCAAGTTTGGTATCATTTCCCTAGTTCGAAAAAGGCTTTCTATTCTTTCATACTAGACTCTAGACTAAATATCATTCTTAAATTGTCTGCCCTGGGCCTATGGGAAATGTTCGGTAAGCAAAGATCTTCCTCAAAGGGGATTCCTCTGGAGGTGAGAGGACCTTGGGATTTGTAGCTGAAGGGCTTCTTCTTTTTTTTGAGGGGGGGGGGTACTAGGGATTGAACTCAGGGGCGTTCTACCTCCAAGCTAAACCCCGGGCCTATTATTTATTCTTTATTTTGAAACCAAGTCTCACTAAGTTGCAGAGTGCCTCACTAGGTAGCTGAGGCTGGCCGCGAACCCGGATCCTCCGGTCTCAGCCTCCCGAATGCTGGGATTGCAAGCATGCGCCACCACGCCCGGCTTGAAGTGCTTCTTAAAGGGCTTTTGAACATGGAGGGACTGGAAGGTGCTGAGACACAGCTCTGCTTTCACACTCCTCTCGGCTTCTTTCGCCATGCCAGTCTATTTCTTTTATTTTGCTCACTCTGTCAGAGAACCATGAATAGCAAATCCCAAAACCTCATTTGTTCTAGAGAATGTGTGCGTGCGTGCATGTGTGTGTGCATGTGTGTGTGGTACTGGGAATTGAACCCAAGGGCATCCTACCTCTGAGCTACACCCCCAGCCCTTTTGTTTTGTTTTTAAACATGGTCTCTCTAGGTTGCTGAGAGTTGTATTAATTTGCTGAGGCTGTCCTGTCTCAGCCTCCCAGCTACTGAAATTACAGGTGTGTGCCACCATGCCCAGCTCTCTTCTAGAGACTGTCTATCAAAAGGTTATTCTTGGGCTGGGGATGTAGTTCAGAGGTGGGCATTTGCCTAGTGAGTGGGAGGCCCTGGGTTCAATACCTAGGACTATTTTATTTTTTTAATTTTTAAATTTTTTAGTTTATTTATTTATTTATTTGGGCATTCTATACCCCCAGCCCTATTTTTTGTTCTTTATTTTGAAACAGGGTCTCACTCAGTTGCAGAGGGCCTCACTAAGTAGCTGAGGCTGGCCATAAACCCAGATTCTCCTGTCTCAGCCTCCCAAGTACTGGGATTAACAAGCGTGCGCCACCACGCCGGGCCCTAGTACTATTTTTTTTTTTTTTTTTTTTTTTTTGCGGTACCGGGGATCGAACTCAGGGGCATTCTACCTCCGAGCTATACCCCCAACCCTATTTTTTATTCTTTATTTTGAAACCAAGTCTCACTAAGTTGCGGAGTGCCTCACTAGGTAGCTGAGGCTGGCCGCGAACCCGGATCCTCTGGTCTCAGCCTCCCGAATGCTGGGATTACTTACAAGTGTGCGCCACCACGCCCGGCTCCTAGTACTATTTAAAGAAAGAAAGGAACAAAGGAAGGAACTAAGGAAAATGGCAATTATGTATACTTATGGTCTACTTCAAACTTTACAGGCTCCTATCTCCTTTTTGTTTCCATTTTCAAGATCATTTATATTAAATTGGGAGTTCTCAAGACTTTTGAACACATTGAAGCTAAGAGTAGAAGCTCTTAATTTTTAAGAAAGCAAAGATCTAAATAAGGACAGTTGCTAGTACAGATACAACCATTTGCATTATACCTATGTGATTCCAGGCTCATGTGAGCCTGTAGTGACAGTGAGTGGTATAAGCAATTCCGTGTGTCAGGAAAGCCAAGTGAATAAAGAGAGCAGCTTGATGTCATTTTAAGTGGGACCTCTTAAGTGGGCCACCCAGCATGAAATCAAAGTGAGCCAGCCTCCTGCTTTGGATAGAAGATAATTGCCATCAGAGGTTAAAAAGAAATGATGTTCTTGATATAGTATTGCACCATTAGGTGTATTATTGGATTTGGGCTGGTGAGAGTGGAGCTTTCCTCTGAAACATCTGGTCGCTGTCAGGGCAGCATGGCAGAAGGGATGGACCAGTGGTCTGTTTCAATATGGCAATTCCTACACGAAGAATGCTGAAACACGAATCCCTTCCCAGGCCCTTCTGAATTACAGTGCTGCATATGAAATCTAAAAGTCATTGTTTTTGCTGATGTATCATATGCAAGCTCATTTTCCCTTTTCTGTTGCTATGATGTCTTTTGTGATATAATGCTTTTCTTTTCTTGTGGTGCTAGGGATTGAACTCAGGGGGCATTCTGCCTCTGAGTTATACACCCAGCCCTATTTTATTTTTTATTTGGAAACAGAGCCACACTAAGTTGCTGAGACTGGCTTTGAACCTGCAGTCTTCCTGTCTCAGCCTCCCAAGTACCAGGATTGCAGGCCTGTCCTACCACACTCAGCTCTCTTTTTTATTGATACTTGTATTTTGGATTATTTTTCTCCCAGACCTGTTGATTGTCTCCCCCACCCCTTGATTTAATTTCATGTTATTCTTGAAGTACTTCAGCTTCTGCCTCTACTCTACCCTTTAATTGCTTCTCTGTTTTTGTAGACTTCTGAAATACTTTCTGAGTTAATGTCTCATGAGGGTTTAATATTTGTTCTGGTCTCAGTCATTAATAATTATAAAATACAGAAGCATCTTGAAAGTCCCTTCTAGATTCTTATTTGAGTTATTCAGGCTATGAAGAGGTCTAAAGAAGTTATTAACTTCTTTTTCTTTGGTTTGCAGATAAGGATACTAAGATGCAGAAATATTAAGTGATTTGCCTGTTATCATTTGTTTTATTCAATTTTTGGTACATGGAAATTATTCATGTCTGAGTAACTTTAAGTTTCTCTCAAAAGGAGTTTTTTAATAGACATTTTACATGACCAGTCTACTAGTCTAAGTATACAATTATGCTTTGCTGATTCAAACCTTTGAGCACTCTTATTTCCTCATCCTTACAGTTGTTCCCATTGCATAACTTGATTTAAATTCAGTTCAATACATCATATGTATTAAATTATTATTTAAATGCTATGTTTGGGATATTTCTATGTCTATTTGGGAATTGACCCCTTGACAAAGAAATGAAGGTCATCTGATAACTTATAACTTAAGTTTAATCTTTGTGTCCATCATTCTTTTATCATATCAACATTGGGCTAGTTTCCTCCTCCATTAGCATGCAAGGAATTGGTGATTTTTCATAGATTTGCTTCCAGTGGGGGTCTTTCTTCTTCATTCAGCCTTGTCAACGGATGAATGCCCATGATCATCCATCTGAGTGTAGAATCTAGGGTCATCGTTCATCGTGGCTCCAAGGCTGGCATGCCTCACTCCTGCATGAGTGGCCTGGCCTCAGTTCTTCATGGCCAGGCTGGGATTCTCGGCCCACCTACAATGCAGGGCTGCGAACCTGCTACCTGTTGGATTTGATAAGAAAGAAGATGAAAGATCAGATTGAGATTTTTCCCATAAAGACTAGTAGGGTCGATAAGATCCGTATGCAAAATAAGCATGGTACAAAAGAAATAGTGATAGGTACCATAAGGAAGATGTGGTTTCAAGTGTTAAGAAAGTTGAGAAAAGAGAGGGCTGATTTTTAGCTGTCTTTGATCAAAGGTTCATCTTAGCGTGGTGTCTGCTCTCATGTTCTTCTGAGGTTCATTTTCAAATGAACAGCAAGTGGGATATGTGTCCATTGCTTTGACTATTCTCCATTTATTCATTTGTTATTTGAGGACCCACTGTGTGCCAGTTCTGAGACAAGCTACTGGGAAACAGAGATGGAAACTGTCAAAATCTCTATCCAGTAGAAAGCTTATATTTTATTGGGGGAGGCATATTAGTATAATGTCAGGTAAATACTCTGAAATGAAATGAACAATCACAACAACAACAACAACAAAGAATTGGAAAGTAGAGAGATGGAGAATAACTACAAAGAATGACAGTGGGCCTCTTTGAGATGGGGTGCTCAGAGGAAGCCTAAGCAGAGCCCTGAATAAAGAGAGAATCAAGCCACACATCCATCTGAAGGAGGAGAATTTCAGGCCAAGAGAAAGATAAATGCAAAGGCTCTGGGGTAGAGCCCATCTGAGGCCTTCAAGGAATAACCAAGAAAACTTGGTGGCTACAGTGAGACAGACTGTTAAGAAATGAGGTCAGAAAGGCAGAAAGGACAAAACCATGGAGGGCCTTTTAAGTCATAGTAAAGGATTTGGATTTTATTTTTAATATCATGGGAAGAAACTAATGAGTTTTAAGCAAGAGATTGGCATGATACAGTTTACATTTCAAAAAGATTTCCCTAATTATTCTTTGTAAAATTATTTGGGGGAGGTACTAGGGATTGAACTCAGGGGCATTCTACCTCCAAGCTACACCCCCAGCCCCATTTTATTTTTATTTTTGAAACAAGGTTTCTCTAGGTTGCTGAGACTGAGGCTGAGGCAGTCCTTGAACCTCCAATCCTCCTATGTCAGCCTCCCAAGTACTGGGATTACAAGTGTGCGCCACCACGCCTGGATGGTAAAATTGATTTTAAGGAGGGTTAGAAGTAGAAGAAGGGAAAGACCAGAGGTGAAGTGTGCCAGATGGCCTATAGCACATGGGAAGAAAATATCTGAATGTATGTGAAAAAATAAGCTTCTGTAGTAATAATGGAATATTAATATTATATATAATTTATATATACACATATACATACACAGATAGGGGTAGCTAATAAAAATTTACAATTGGGAAAATCAGTTTTGAAAAGTTTGAAAATCATGGTTATATAAAAGATGATGGTGACTGCTAGTTGGCTTCCAACATATTTTCCTTGGAAATTGCAATAATTATTTTTTGTGTGTGTGCTTTTATTCCTTTTCTTATCACTGGGTAGCAGTGGCTCTTCTTGCCATAAAAATGAGCATGCACAGGCAAGCACACATGCACATTTGCATATAATTTCAGGGTGTTCACAGATACCACATTAAGAATCTTGACTGTAGAGGATCATTTCACTGCCCCCCCCCCAGGGATACAACATTTATCCCTTTTTCTGAATAATCTATTTCAGCATTTCTACCCTTGCTTGTGCCAATTCCAAAATTATCATGTGAGGACAAATTTCTAATTTACTCCTGAAGCTTGGCATTCCAACCTGCAAGTGAAGGAAGTTTCTTCAAGTTATATTTTGTAATTCATCTGTTTGTCATCGAAGTATCATGAGGGTTAGAACAAATTATGCCAAACCCAGCATTTCTCTCACCTGAGATACCAACATTATCACATATTGATAAAGGTTCTTATGGTCACCAAACAAGAATGAGACGTAATGTTTTTACAACCGATGATGAGACTTTCACAGGGAGCCCAGCCGCATGTGGCTTTCATCAAGGACCCTCCTCTGTACTTCCTTGACTGCACCACTGGCCCTGGAGTAGAAGTAGGAGTAGAGATCAGGCAGTTTTCAACTATTCCTCGAAGTTCTCTATAATTTTTATACTTTTCTAAGTTAAAGAACGGAGCAGGTCTGGCCTGCCCTCTTTAGAAACTCTACCTAATGGTTCTGCATCGTGGGAACCTTCCAGCCTATTTTGTGATGTCTGGCCAACCCTAGTTACAATTAACATCATAAAACGTTAATCTTTTCAAGATTTGCTTCAGTGCACGCTGTGATAATTTCCTACTTAGAGAGTTTGGCCACATACAATTTTCCCCCTTTTCCTGTTTGCTCAGGACTTTGGTTTCAAAGTATGATTAAAACTAATTGCTGAGAATAAAATTCTGGATGCTAGTCCACCGTAATGGTCAGATGAAGAATCACTTTTTTTTTTTTTCAATGTTGTTTAATTTTTGTAAGAGAAGACAGAAATAACTCTAGCAAAAAGAACAGGTGATTTAACTTCATAGGTGTGGTCTTCCCAAGCTTTTTGCCCACTTTTACCTATAATGCCTGTTAACATTTGGAAGCAGAGTGATATGACACAAAAATGATATAAAGGAAAATCAACTGTCATTTCATTTCTGAGAGAACATAATGCCCCTGTATATATACTATGAACTATGACATAAAGAAATAAGAACAATCTTTTTTTTTTGTTTACACTTTGCTATTTAACTTATTGTGATTCATCTTTATTTTTCAATAGTTCAAGACAAGATAATGAAAACCCTCTATGTTTGCAGTTCATTCCTTTTAAAAATTATCTTGAGGCAAAGAGAAAAACAAATTCATTTTTAAAGTCAATTTATATAGTTTTTTTTTTAATCAAACCCTAGTTTTGCTTTAAAATCACATATTTTATTTTTCAAAATGTATTCCCTGGTTTAATCTTTCTTATTAAAAGTCTTCACTTGGGATTTGTTGTACTAAACTTAACAGACCCCCTGTCCCTCCACACACACACTCCATATAAAAAAAGACAATCCCCTATAGTTTAAATTGATTACACTAACTCTATTGCTATTGCCTGTGTCTGCTTTATAACCTAAAGTTTGTAAATTATTGGGAAAGAGTCTGAATCATAGTAGATTGATGCAAAGAAGTCAGATAATTTCAGAACCTTGTGGGAACTTTCTGGTTTCCACTCTTTTATCTCCTCAGAAGACTTTTTCATGAAAGACAGGGATTAGTGACGACTTTCTAATGCAGAGTTAGTCTTTAGTTTTTTGTTTAAAAATGACACTTTGAACATGTAGTGCATAATGCATTCGAAAGTCTGTTGCCAAGCAGCTTGAAACCTAGGGGGCATTGTTGAATTTGAAGGAATAGTGGGTTCAGGGAAGGGGCCAAAAGCAAACTTGAGAAAAATAGAGTAAGACTGAAAGTGTTTTATGATAATTAGAATAAAAATTGGATATCAGAACTTCACGGGTCACCTTCTGTTCACACATTTAGCTTTCACCTTGCAAAGAATGGGATGTATCAGGTAATTAGGTCAAATCAATGATTATATATCTTTAACTCAAGTGGAAGGGACTGTAATTGTGATGAAATTTGTCTGAAGGGGAACGCATGGGGAATCTTGTCAAAGGTCACGAGTTCAAAGGGGAAATTAAGTTCAAGGTTCGGTTCTTGTTCACACCCCCTCTACCCCCCACTAACGGTGCATAACAAGAAACCACACAACCAATATTTCTATAAACTGGTTATTTTATCTTTTTGGAACAACAAAAATCTGTCTCATTCATATCCCTTTAGGGATACAGAATTAAAACAATTACACTTTCTTACTAGGGCATATTTTTTTTCCTGATGTGAATAGAAAGAAAACCTCTAGTATTATATTTCCTGCTTGTTGGCTTCTTCTGCTTTGTTGCTGATCACATACAAGACACCCTGCTGCATGGAATGCAAATAAACAGGCCATCTCCAAGATACCACATGGTCACTACTGCAAATTCCTGACTTGTTTACAGGGTAACAGTAAAATATTTTAAGTTTAAGATTGTAGGCAATGGAGAGACAGCTAAGAAAGTTGTTTGGAGTTTTCTCTTTCTTCTTTCCTGAATTCAATTTCCCCTTAAACTTGACAAAGTGGAACCAAAATTCACCCTTGTCTTGGTCATTCTTCTGAAACAAAGGGTCTATTCTCCCTTTTGATGCTTGTAGAACTTCCATTAAGGTTGACCGTAAGCTCTTGCATGGGATAAAAAAAGAAAAAAGCCCTCAAATCTTTTCTTTACCCTGGTATAATTTTTAAAGGACAAACAATAAGAACATAGTTTCACATAGTGGTAAAGAAACCCTGGCTGAGGAGACGCAGGCTTTAAGGCCCAATGGCCTTTCAACATTCTGGATTCCAAGTGTCACCCCAATATATTATATTCCATCAAATTGTTCTAGTGTTTTAAGAAAGAGAAGTATGTGTAAGAAAAATTTACATACTTTCTTCAAGCAAATGAAGGAAGTTCTTGCAGATATTTAAAATTTTTTTCACTCAATCAGATATTACATTTGCAATTCATATAGTGACAGTGTTACTGATTGGAAACCAAGAGGCATAACTAGAAAAAGACATCAACTGAGCATTCTGCTTTCTGTGCTCCACAGCAGAGCTTATGTGTGTGGACATGCAACCATTCAGCACTGGGACCCAACCAAACTGGGCTCATGGCTGAAATAGTACTTCAACATTAAATGTGATTCATGTAACACAAGATAGAAATATTTCAGATATAGACACAAGTAACCAAGCCCCAGTTGCTTGTGTCTTCCTTAGGAAGATTTTCATAGAAATAGACTCTTGCCATAAAGCAGGACAAGAAGGCATTTGATGAAAGCCTACCAGTATTTCTGCTCATGAATTTCCTCGTATTTATCATGTCTGTGGCTTGGATGGGCTTATTATCCTGGGGTTTCTTCTTGAACAACTCTATCTTTTTGTGTCAGAATGTATGTGATTTCTGCCTGTAAACTCTAAGGTACTTGCTGAATTTTTAACAAAAAAGAAATCCTCTCTGACAAGGATTGTGATTGATAAACTATTTTGGAATAAACAGGCCTGTGAGTGGAGAAGATTCTAGGAAGCAGGTGCCTCACTTAACTGAATGAATTTAGGAGGGAGGGATAAAGGGCTGCGGCAGTTCAAGCTTTGGTTAAACTCTAGCAACTAAAATTTCCACCCTGGTTAAAAAAAAAAAATCTAGAAGTTCAAGGAACAACATGGTCATGATATTAATGACCTTTGAGGGCATATAGAGTTCAGAGTTCATTTTCTATTTACAACATCCCTTGCTGCTCCACCTCTTACCCTTCCCCCTTCCAAAAAGAAAGCAATTATTTAGGACATCATGACATTCAGCCTGGCTAATTTTTATACAAAAATAGAGACAGTGGAAAATATAGCAGTTCAGTATTAGTAATGGAGAGAACTGGGGGTGCCCAATGAGGGAGAGGGTATCTCCTGAGCAGTTCAAAGTTCATTCTTTGTTCACATATAATGAAAAGTCTTCAGTTATCAGGTATTTAAACCCAAATCAGCAGTTCCATATCCGTAACCTGAGCTGAGTGTTCCTCCATATAATGGCCATGCTGCTGTCGTTCGCAGTGAGTTGGGTGACACTCGATTTGTACTCCGAGACGGGAACAGATGGGCTTTCATTGTGAGACTCCGCCTGTATGCAAATGTGAACGGAGTTTCACCCGATCCCGGGGTCTGACCTGACCGTGCACATGCATTTACTCAACGTGGCTCAGCCTGGGGGGGCGGCGAAGGGGGAATAAAAAATGGCAATCGGATAGTACCAGCGGCAGGTCAAGTTTACCATCCGTCTTTCAGCGGGACTGAGATGGCAACACAGTTATTTAGTTTCAGTGTTGATGTGCGTTGCAATAAACTCCATCATTTCACCTGTTTATGAACCCAGCCTAGTATGAGATCTCCGCGAAATCAAACAAAGCTGGCAATCAACTCTCTTGTTTCCAGCGGAATGGGGGATTATGGACTCTAAAAAATAAATAAATAAAACATCTTTATTTTTCCCCCTCTGCCTTCCACCCATAAATCAATATTTTTCCCTGCAGCCCTTTTTATTTCTTACATTGAATTTATTAATTTCTGATTTGGAGGAAACCAAGTACATTTTCCCCAAATGCTTTTTGTTTCAAATTAAGAAATATGATCATTAATGTCAGAATAAACAACCAGCATTTTAGATGTCGATTAACTGTTTTGCATGTACACAGCAGTGTACAGTCGCTAATAAATCTTACAATTAAATGTGCAGCCCTTCATTAGAGTGAAAATATGAACAGCTGTAATCATACACATTCTATTGACAGAGAAAAATTTGGTTCCATTTGTAATTTTTCACATTGGGAAAGAATGAGAGATGGATTGGAACCATGATTGTTTCTGTAACTGTGGGCTTTTTCTTCGCATGTACAGAAGGACAACAAACCAGTGTCTCTGACTTCAGGGTCTAACAGCAGTGATTTGCCTCAATTTTCTTCTCTCATGAAAGTAAATTTCTCTTGGGAAACATATAAGCCTTTGGCTAGAAAACCCACAGGACAGACACCCCCAAACTGTAACAAATAATGAATTGATACATTTCTTCGGTGCATCTGTTCTTTAAGGGGTTCTGTTAACTGGTGTCTGGAACTGGCATAAAAGAAAGAGTGGCTGAGAGTACAGTGAAAGTTGATGCAGGCAGCAAAAACTGCTTCTGGCCACAAAAGACACCGGTTCTGCTAACACATACTTATTGCTCAGAACGGAAAGAGGGTCTTTGGAAGTTGTATTTGTGCAAGTGCAGGCATAACCAGGGCAGGCTTCCTTCCAAAACAGTGCCAAATGGTCTCTGCCCGAGGATTCCTCTCCAATTTCCCTTATTTCAATCCTCAGTCCAGGGTGCAAGGCCAACATATCAGGACGGCATTTCCAAGCAGTTTGAGGGAGTTAGGCTTGAAATAATTCCAAATAGAAATAAATGGTCAGGACTGAGACTAGCATTTGTCTCCTAGGCACCTAGTAGTAGCTGACAGAGATAATAAAGAATAAAGAGTTGCATGACAGTGTAGCAGGTATTAAAAAATGTCATACTCCTCTACTTGGCTGTTGAAAATTGATTTGATTATCTTGCCTGGTCTCTGAATATGTATCTCCAAATAGATGGGTGGTTTTAAGAGACTATATATGTGGACATATATGTGTATATACATACTGACGCATATGTATGTATTTATATCTCTGTGTATAGATCCTTCCTTATACAAACAAGGATTTATGTGAATGCAGGATTTTGTGTCCACATAAACCTTAGCTTGTGGTTGAATTATTAGAGGCCACTTTAAGTTAAGAATATCATTTATCCCTTTAGAAAATTTACTTGAGAATTGTCAAGGCAGTGCTTACCAGGGAATTCAAAATGTTTATTTACGTTAGAAGCAGGGAACTCATATGTCCTAAGTTTAACAAGAGGCTTTAACAAAGTTATATTCTGGCATGAGTAAGGTCTTGAAGCCCTTTTTAAAAAAAACATAGTGCAAAAGGAAAAGAGAAACATTTGTAATATGAATATTATAACCAAATTATTTGAACCAGTACGTACGGTTGTTTGCTTTAGTAAGATGATGCATCGTTTAAAATGTTATCTAAAACAAGCTTGAGATTTGGAAATCAAAGCAATACCATCAATTGGGAAGAAAATGCTCAAAATTTTTAAGTTCTTGAGGAAAAGAATTCCAACATCACTGATGAGAGTTTTCAGGTATCTAGAAAATGATACTCTTTGTGTCTTTATGAAATCCTTGAAAGTTTATTTCGCTCAATCGACTGTGGAACATAGTACTTATAAACAAGGAAGTACTGAGCTCAAAATAAATAAAAATCATAATAGGAAACATTTATTTGGCTCTTATTACGTATGAATGACTCCTGTAAGTGCTTTACATATATTAACCCATTAAATCCTACCAAAGACCCCATGAGGACCACATCCTATTTGTATCTCCATTTTACAGATAAGGAAAATGAAACTTGCCCAAATAGCTTCTCCAGGAAACAGAAAATGGGAAATGTGAGAAATTAGGACTCAGACTTTTGGAAAGACAAATCATTGGCCCCATGTATGTACTGTGTCTATAGAAAATCATGATATAGTCTATGAAAATCACATTCACCAAATATGCAACCTGTTTGATAAGCTGTAAGAAGGAAGCATGTAATATTTCTGCTCCTTTTAAAGTGGATTTAGAGATTCGTTTTTCATCTATGGCATGGTGTGGGATTGCTGCAAAGTCCTGGTGAAGACTCCCTCGTAGGGGAGCTATCAGAACCAGAATACCGATCCGGTCTAGGTGTGAGTCAGTTGTAGGCCTTAAATTTTACCTCGTTCAGTCTATGACTTGATTCTTTGGCTACAGAATTAGTGTCCTGAGGAGCAGTTCATTATTTTCCTTATTCTGCTCTAACCTAAGCTCAATGGTACCTGTGGAAGGATGGGTGAAGAGAAATTAGGCAGAACATAAATGTCTTTTCCTTCTCCCCTTTTAAGTAGCATCATTTCTTAGTGCACCAGGGACTGGGTGTTGTGAGCCATTCAATTCGCAATGAAAATAATGGCACGAGTAGGTCATAATTAGCCTCTGAATCCTAGCCTGCCTGGAGCACTCAGCAAAGGTGTGTACCCAGTGGCTCTAGAGAAGGGGTCGGGGGAGCCACCTTGTGGCTGGAAGGTGACCCAGCAGCCTCTGGGACCCTTGCTTGTTCTAGTTGGAAAGACAGGAGATGAGCAGAGAGGCCAGAGATAAATCAGAAATATCAATCACTAAATATTTGCAGAAAGTGGTAAGGGATATAAATAGAATCTATAACTACAATAACACTGAAGCTGTAGTTGTAAATATACATTATCCTCTTTAATATGACATAAAGTAGATTGAGAACTGAGAAATTATTAAGACCCCCACAAAACAAAATTGGAAGAAAGAATGAAAACATTTAAGTTAAAATTATGTTCATTTTGTAATTCAATAAAGAAATCCCAGAGACATATTTTTAAATTTAATGTTGTTTTCTAAAGCACAGAAAAAGCCCCACAGACATCTGTTTGCATACATTGTGTGTCAGGCAACATCAGATTTGAATGGAATTTATCTAAATTTTATATGCATGGCTTGATGTAAATTGAAATAAATTGTACAGCATACTCTGCGTGGACATATTGGTTTTTCCATCGCTGCTTGAACTTTTAACCCCAGGGCCTGGGCCGGTCACACGTTGACCTGTCTGAACTCTGCTGGTAGATCCAAGTGTGGAAGGCTGACCTTGCATCCATGGCAACCATAAAGTAGGGTCCATGACTCCTCTCTCCCTTTCTCTCTCTTTTCTCCACACTCCAAACAAAACAAAACAAAACAAAACAAATTAGTATATTCTCGCACAGTCAGTCAGTGTAATCTTGGAATAGTTTTTGCCAAAATGCATTTTGCCCCTAACCTAAGCTCTAAGCAAAGCTTTTTCAGCTTGCTTGTCAGATGTTAATGAAAGTTTGAAATGAAAGCCTTTATACAAGTTAATGGAAAAGACCCCTTCCTGGGACACATTCAGTTTGCTTGTCTACCATTATAATAAAATATACTTCACATACTCATATATTAAGTAATGTTGCTATAGGTATGTTATACATGCAGATGAGAATTATACTTGTGTGGGATTTCAACATAATACATTATAGGTG
>PVLC010028340.1:0-21188 GCA_004027655.1 Graphiurus murinus
GGAATTCTTTGGTTCTTTAATGAAGCATGCAGATATGGAAGCAAACATTACTATTACTCTTATGCATACCATGGTCTTCTGTCATACTTGAGATAGATTGTTTTTATTATCTGGTTTTACATAGGAAAGAAGAAATACCAATAGGCTTAAAGTCTGTAATTCATTGGCTCATAATTCATTAAACTTTTCATACAAGGAAAAAAAAAATTACCTGCTTTGTCTCTTCTGATAAGCTTAGGATTGAAGTTCTATATATCTGATATTATAGTTGTTACTCCTGCTTGTCTTTGAGTTCCATTGGCATGGATTACTTTGTTCCAGCCCCTCACCTTTAGTTTGTGGGAATCTTTGCTTGTAAGGTGTCTTTCTGGCAGGCAACATATAGATGGATTTATTGGAGAGTTGAGGCCATTTATATTCAGTGTGATTATTGAGAGATGATTTTTAATTCCTAACACTTTGAGTTTTAGCTTCTGTTTGAGGTAGTGTTTGTTCTTCTTTGCCTAGTTGTTTGCTTCCTGGAAATTATTGTTTCTCTGGTTCTGACATTTATTTATTAGTTCTTCTTTATAGTTAATCTCTTTGATTATTTTTTTGAGTGCCGGTTTGGAAGACATAAATTCTTTCAGCTTCTGTTTGTTATGGATGGCTTTTATTTCCCCGTTGATTTTGAAAGATAGTTTTGCTGGGTAGGAGAATCTTGACTCAATTTATTTTGTTGCAGAGTTTGGAATATGTTGCCACAGGCCTTCCTGGCTTTCATGACTTGGTTTTGTAGGTATGGAGTGATTCTAATTGGTTTGTCTCTAAATGTCACTTGGTCTTTTTCTTTTGTCACCTTTAAAATTCTCTCCTTGGCCTATACATTAGTCAATTTGATTATTATGTGGTGTGGTGAACCTTTCCTTTGATCTTGTCTAGAGGGGGTTCTATGTTTCCTGTACCTGTGTTTGACTTCTCTTCCCACGTTTTGAAAATTCTGATATTACTTCTTTGAAAAGATGGTTGATTCCATTAGTTTCAACTTCTAATCTCTCTTCTATGCCTATTTTAATTAGGTTGGCTCTTTTAAAATTGGCCCAGATCTTGTTGATGTCCAATTCATGCTTTCAAATTTTTCTAAATTATGTACTATGTGTTCATTTTTTGATTATTCATCTTCTAAGAGTGATATTCTATTTTCCATGTGGTCTAATCTACTGTTTATAGTTTTGTATTGATGTCTTCACTTAAATTATTGCATCTTTCACATCCTTCACTTCCTTCAGGGCTTCTCTGATTCCTGTTCAAGATGTCAGATTCTTTATTTGTTCCTTATTTCTTTCTAGCTCTCCTTGCATTCTTTTCAGAAATCTTGTATCATTTCTACTATTAAAGATATGAATTGTTCTTCTGGTAATCTCTGCCATTCTGTGTTGGTGGGTTCTGTTATTGGGTGATTGTGGTAGCTCATTGTTTCTTTGCCTTTTTTTCTTCCCATGATTTCCATTTTCTTAAGTTTATCTCTGCTGCTTTTGCTAGCTTTCTTTCAATTTATAGATTTCTTATTTCTATTTTCTCTCTGTGAAAACTATCTTGTACTGTGTTGAGATTACTCTAGGATTCCTTCTGCCCATTGAAATGGTGCTGTTGGTGGGTTTCAGGTGTTGACTTCTAGGGTCCACTTGTTGCTTCTGTTATAGGGATTCATCTCAGAGGCAGGAGTAGAACAGCTTGTGCTCTCTGCATTTTTAAGCCTTGATGTGGAATGTGTTGAGCTATTCCTTCTATCAGCTGAGGTGAGTTTATCCTTGGTGTCTGGAATTCCTTTCTGGTGGTTCACCTCTCTGGTCTAATATAATTGAGTGCTATTCTGGCTCTGGAGGGAGAGGTTATCTGGGGTGTCCCTGCTGCAGGCTTAAGCTGGTTGTCCCAGGCATCCTGGTCAATGTCGATCCTGCTTGGGTATGACGCCTAATTAGGGTATGAAGTTCTGTGGTTGCTTACTCCACGTATGGTTGCTGGGTATGCAGGAGGTCATTAGATATCTTCGTGCTAGTAGATCCCTCTTCAGGTGGCTGGCTTAATGGTAGCCACTGCTACACATGCAGGCTCCTTCTCTCTCCCTGTTCTGCTTTCTGGGTTTTGTTCAGCTGCACTTCAATTTTTGTTAGTTTGTTCACTTTTTTGTTGCTGTTTTCTTCTGTTAAGAAGTTCCTTTTAAGCCGGGCATGGTGGCACATGCTTGTAATCCCAGCATTCGGGAGGCTGAGACCGGAGGATCCGGGTTCGCGGCCAGCCTCAGCTACTTAGTGAGGCACTCCGCAACTTAGTGAGACTCGGTTTCAAAATAAAAGAATAAAAAATAGGGCTGGGGGTATAGCTTGGAGGCAGAAAGCCCCTGAGTTCAATCCCCAGTAAAAAAGAAGTTCCTTTTACAGTAGTGTTGATTTGAGTTTTACAGATGAGGTGTTTCTCTCAGTCACCGTCTTGGGCTCCCTCCATGTCTAGAAGCATATGGTTCTGCCCATGAGTTTACATTAGGCTGCCAAGCCCAAAAAGAAACTCAAAATGCTGCTCCACATAATTTTAATATTATAAGCCTGAGGAAGCAAGAAATTCCTAAGGGAAACCACATGAAAGTCCTGGAGGATGCTCATGGAGATCAACTGAGGACTTGATTTTGCTCAGGAATTTGTGGAAGTGTGACTGAAGGGGGTAAGAGTATTATCAGAAACAAATGTTCAGTATGCCAGTATGAGTCACGACTTGCGGTGTCAGGAAGGGGTGAAAGCACTAACAACAAGAAAACAAATGCAATGTAAAATCCTTAAGATCTGGATATAAGACACACTCTGGAGATGTCCAGTCCCAAACACATCACATCCATATATTTCATAGGTATTTTTTCACACTTCTCCCTACACAGAACCATTGATATTCTCCATACTTATCTCTCCTTTACTCACACTCTTTGACACATATATGTGTGTATATATATTATATATACTTGGTTTTTGTACCTATCATACAAACAATATTACTCTGATTTCTAGATGATACTTGATTTATTCTCCTTTTGGTAAACTTTGTATAAATAAATGTATACTTTACCTGTGGCTTCTTTCACTTATCATTTTAACCAATAGATTTTGAAATGATACACACAGATCATCATATTCTCTACACACCAATTTTGCAATGTGTGCACAATATACAGATCAGGAACTTTCATGAGACATCATAGTATGATTGGACTGTTAAATAGTGGGTGACAAACTCAGTTAACATTTTAAGCAGGGTCAGTGATATAGTAAGATCAGGAATATTTAATTCTTCAAGAATAAAAATGTACTAGTTATTTCATTAGAAATTTTGAATCTCTTTGTTATGAAACACAGAGAATGAAAGAGTGAAAATTGTACTGGGAGGCAAATAATACATAACAGCTGAACCACAACGATTAGGTATGAAGAACATTACGGGAAAGATCTAGGTGGAAGGACAGAGTACTGAAATAAACCTCTTTCCTATCTATTCTGTAAATAACTGTACAAAATTAAATATTTGTGTGTGTAGGTATGGAGCTGGGGGTATAGCTCGGAGGCAGAAAGCCCCTGAGTTCAATCCCCAGTAAAAAAGAAGTTCCTTTTACAGTAGTGTTGATTTGAGTTGATTTGGGTAGGGCTGGGGGTATAGCTCGGAGGCAGAAAGCCCCTGAGCTCAATCCCCAGTAAAAAAGAAGTTCCTTTTACAGTAGTGTTGATTTGAGTTTTACAGATTCAGAAGAAAAATGGTAAGTGGTTATTATAATGGAATCAGCTGTTCCAGTTGTAATTTGTTGTAATCCCTCCATGGAGCTCTGCCATTTGCTCAGAAATTTTTATACTTCTGCATATAAAATTACAGCGTGTAATCAAGAACTGGAGTGTAAGTGCCTCTAGGCTCAACATAAGCAGATACTCAGAAGAAACACCTAGAAAAATATGGGAAGTCAACATAAATTCTGACACTAATCAGGAATATAGTTTTGGAGGATGGCATGTAGTTCAATCCAAAAGAGTGAGGTCCAATACACATTCCAACACCTGGTGATAATATAACGGACATCCATATTGAATTTTCTGTAGGATCCAAAGTTTATTTCCTATGAGGTTATGGACCGTACGCATTATTAGAGATAAATACATGATATTCAGAATATTTGCTTCTGAAAAATGAATGAAATAAGCTCTACTATGTCTCTATAATCTTTGATTTGTTTTCTACAAATTCCACAATTTCAAATATATTATCTACAACCTGGGGAGTCTTTGGAGAGTAAAATCATGGCAAATTCTCAGGAGGCAAAGGAACCATCAGGTAGAACAAAGTATTTCACCACCAACTCCTTTTTCTACACTATTTTTTTTTTTTTTCGGTACTGGAGATTGAACTCAGGGGCATTCTACCTCTGAGCTATATCCCCAGCCCTATTTTTTTATTCTTTATATTGAAACAGGGTCTCACTAAGTTTCAGAGTGCCTCACTAGGCAGCTTAGGCTGGCCGTGAACCTGTATCCTCCCGTCTCAGCCTCCCAAATGCTGGGATTACAAGCATGTGCCACCACACCCAGCTTCTACACGATTTTTAATGCTGGTAAAGAGAAGATAGAATAGCACAGTCTAGATCAGAACAGTGAGAATCTGAGAGAAAAAATTCAGCTTACCATAATTGCTGAGTCCCTAATAGATAGATATAGTTGGAACCTAGTCCTTATCTCCTACTCCCCTCTCCTTTGTTGGAGTGTTACCTCTGTTTCTGGCCTCACCAACAAATCTTCATCACAAATATCTTTTCATTCTTTGAGGTGGAAGGGAAGAATTATGTGGATACATTTTGAGGTAAAAATGTCATATATTAGGAGTAGAATTAATAGACTCTGTATCCACAATTGCTGTATTGTCAGTAAAGCTTTAAAGAAAATAACAAAAAAATTCAACCATACCTAGTAGTACTCCAGTAATATCTTGCAATAGAATATGTACAAGAACTTATGGATTGTCAGTAAACCATCCTTAATTGCATCCTATATTTAATTATTTGTTGAAGATGAGCTAACAATACAAAACTACAAATACAAATTAACAAAAATAAATAATTATGAATTGGATAACATGATAAATTTATCATAATGGTGAATTTTTCACAAACAATAAACAATATGTTGCAATTTGAAAGAATACAAATACAAATGCTTAGAGGTGTTAAATAAGCATGTTGTGAGCCAGGTGTGGTGGTGCACGCTTGTAATCCCAGCATTTGGGAGGCTGATACTGGAGGATACAAGTTCGTAGCCAGCCTCAGCTACCTAGTGGGGCGCCCTCTACAACTTAGTGAGACCTAGTTTCAAAATAAAGAATAAAAAATAGGGCTGGAGGTATAGCTCGGAGGTAGAATGCTCCTGAATTCAATCACCACTACCACAATAAATAAATAAATAAGCATGTTGAAAACTATGAGAAATATAAAATCATACAAATACTATCAAGAAAGGAAATTAATAAATTATTAGTGGTTTCCAAAATAAAAAATGTTGTATTAGAAATTTTATTTTATTTCATTTTATTATTTTATTCTATTTTATTTTATGAGTGACTTGATGTTAACACCCAGGCCTACTGAAGACACTATATTCTTCAGAAATGAAGTCACTCTTTCAGTTCTTCTCTGGGTACTATTAGAACATGGAGGGAGAACCTCCGACTCAGATGATGGGAAAGTATTTAACCAATGCTTACCTCTAATTCAATGGGAATTAAACTAATAAAAAAAGCATAAAAAGGTCAACAAATGGCCTAAATAAGGAAAAGAGAGGTCTTTCCACAATACTCTAGTCATTTAATTACAAACTAGAGTGAAACAAGAATTATTTGGCACATTTGCTAAACCTTTTTATTCCTTTGATTTGTTTGAAAAAAGTAAATTTATTTTTTGTTTATTTTTAATTGGCATGCAAAATTCAACGTATTTATAAAATATGAATGTTTTGATACATGTTACCATAATATTTAAATTAGAGTAACTATATCTAAAAGTTTTATCATTTTATTGAAATAAAAAATTGGGTAGTTTAAACAAGAAATGAGACATAAGTGAGACAGAAATAGAGAAGCTAAATGATAAAGCTATAGAAATACTTCAATATAAATGAGATAAACAGATTGAAAATATGAAGGAGAGATTAAGATAAACAAGAATAAAATGTGAAAGTTCATTGCTTAGAAATTTGAGGTATCTGAAAATATAAGGTAAACAGTGATAATAAAAAATACCTCTGAGAATTGTTAAAAATTAACGCAAGACATAAATTCTTAGAATTTGAAGCATCAGTTAGTGATAGAGCTAAAATGGTAGAATTCTTCCCTACTGTGTGGGGACCCTGGGTTCAATCCTCAGTACCACAAAAATAAAACATTGGGAAACTGAGTCAGGAGGTTCAGAAATAGAAAATCACATAGGAATAAAAGAATAAAAGACATTTTAATATAAAAATGATAGAAAATAAACACTAATGAAATCAATCTATTAAAAAACTAATGAACACACACAGAAGAAATATGATAGCCAAGAATGAATGTGAGCTACTAAGATGGTAATTCTGCTATTGCACATAAACAGACCATTAGTAATTACATATCCCATTTTAGGCACAGTTCTTTTGTAGGAATTTATATATATATAAACATATATATATAATCCTAGTGACATTTGCCACATACACATAATTGCAATAACTGCTGTTCACTTTTATTTTGGAGTTTTGAATAAGAAAGACCCCTTAATTGATCTGAGACTAAATTTCAGTGGTAGTAACTATATCTGAAATAAAACATCTACTCAACTGATCTGATTTTGAATGACACAGAGCCCAGACTATGCCATGCCTCATCAATATTCTGTTGTTATTTCATTCTCCAGAAATCCAGAAATCTCAAGAGTGTGCTACTAAGCCAACTAAGATGCCCCAGGTAGCAGAACTGAACTCTTCTCTGTCCGAATATTTCTCCTGTGTCTCGTCTCCAGATAAACTCAGTATTATTGATAAAAAGAGTAAGTCATATGCAAAGGTAGAATCTGAGCTTAAGCAGGGATAAGACTTAGCTGCTAGCCCAATACTGTCCCTGCACAAACAGAAAAGGAATTCAAGACGGAGAGAAAAAGACTGAGGCCTCCTGGGAGGTAGAAACAAGGAGTATGCCTTCAAGAATAGGACAAAATTTCTAAGACCAAACCTCCATGTGAACCCTGGGGAGGCTGTGGCTTAGGAATTCCACATTGCTGAAGTGTTTATTGGAATTTGATCAGAAACTGGCCCTCAGAGGGATACAAAGTAAAGCTCTCATGGCCATTACTCTCTGCAGTTAACCATCATTAAATACATAATATTAACTATGAGCCAGTTACTCCTTTCTTTTACTTACTTCTTCATATAAACACTTCTTTCCATCCATTTTTCTTATTTTTTGTTACCATTATGTAACTACCCCCTTTTACCCTCATACCTGCATACAATATTCAGCAATTTACCCTTTACATACTAATCCCATAAATAGTTCACATCCCTTCACATAGATAATCTGTTTTAACTATGTAAATGCTAGACCAAACTCAAGAAAATTCATGTACCCTGAAGAAAAATCATTTCCATATACAGACCTGCACACCAAAATATCACTTTAGCTACCACTACCACACTGTCAGCCCCTTCATAGACCTGCTCTTCCTCAGATGTGCTGTGTACTGTTAATAACACATAACACACAGACACAGACACACACACACACACACACACACACACACATGAAGATTCCCTTTTACCACTACCAAAATATTCATCATATTTGTATCAGAATATATTATATATATATATATATATATATTTACAGGATATAGCACAACCTCATTTCACATATAAGTGTACCAAGTGCACACCTTACATAACACATAGCACATTCATAATTCTGAAACATCACAGACACATGTACTCCCACTTCACAAACCCACACATGGGGATATTATCATGGACATTTCACTTCTTTATATTTGAAATTTTCTTTTCTAGACATGAGTAAACAAAGTCAATGTGCTCCAATGGGTGAAGCATCTGAGGTGCCTTTGACACAAGATTTAGAAGAATGGAGGTCTTTCTCCCCCTTTTCATGTATCCACATTCCTTTGGATTCATCCAGTGAGCTTCTTACGTCTTCTGATGCTACAAAACAAGAAAGAATCATGAAAGTTTATTACATGTATGTACGAATGAAAAGGGGGGTGGCTATACTCCCTGAAGAGGAAGAAAGAATGGTGCCCAGCAGGAAGAAGAGAAAAATGCAAATGGAAACAATTTCCTTTCCTGAGATGATCCATACAACAGTAAACCACTCGGAGGTGAGTACACGTGATCTCCTCACTGATGAAGAGTTAGGCTCTGATGATGGAGCCGAAGAGGAAAGGGAGGAGCCTGAAATCCCAGAAGAGGAGGTGCCTCTGGAAGAGTGCCCCAGGGTCCAAACACCTGAATGGCTGGTGGCCCTGGACAAGGGCTTCAGATGCATGGGCTGCTGCCATGTCTTTCCCAGCTTAGAAATGCTTCAGAACCATGTTGAGCATGGAGTCCAGGAAGGATTTAGTTGCCACACTTTCCATCTTACATTGGCCTGCCTAAAGAACAAATGTGGTAAGAAAGAGAAGAAGAAGGACAAGAAGAAGATGAAGAAGGCAAAGAAAAGCAAGACTTAGGCATCTGAAGACACTAAGAAAAATCTTTTTAATGTGAAGCCCGCCTCATGTAAACAAATGGTCTTAAATTTAAATTAAGACCAGACACCACATAGAGAACTTGATCATCTTTAAGCAGCCCTGTACTATATACACCAGCCATGTACTGTATACATTGCAGCACCACAAAAACACCACTGATAGGATCAGAGAACCCCTTTGAGTAATATCCACCCGTTTCCTCAGAAAGAAAGAAAATAATAGCTCACAGCAAGCAGGAAAGCACACATTTTCTCAAGCATACTAAAGAACTATGAATATCAGCATATCACCTTCACTTCTGGAGTCAAGAAAGGCAGACTCAGTTGAAGAGGAAACTGCTGTGGTCTAGACCAAAAGAGGTGAGGATGCTAGGGGTAGGTAAACACCCAAAAAGTGTGATTCACGATTCTGAGAAAAGCTGGTACCAGTAGCAGGAAACTTCACCAGAAATACCTCCTAAGCAATAATATGTTCATAACAAAATAAGTTAAGGTGAAGAATTTTCTTCAGAAGAGTACAAACATGGAGAATACAAGTATGCCTTGGAAGGATATAGGAACAGAAACCTGTTGAGCTGTTCAGGAGATTAGAGGAGGCTGGTTCCACCATGTTAGATAAACCTAAGACCTTGAGAGCCACAGCACCCCTAGGTTTATTCATTGTTCTGGGTCACTTCCAACAGGCACAAAACAAGGAAGAGACTAGGCTTTGTCCCTAAGGAAGTGTTGAAGTACTGTCCAGTCTCGGCTGTGATTGAGATTCCTTATGTCCTTTTTGTGATTTTCATGGCTGGGTGGAGACTTGGGGATTTGCAACCACTCAAAGGCCCATAGCAAGTAGAATAACGTTTACCTTTTTATTCTGGGAAAAAATTTCCACAGTGTATAAAGGTTTTTACCTCAAAGGGGTCAAGTGCAATTGGGTAAAGGAAGATGGTGAAGGAGAGTAGAGACTTCTGTTTTTGTCATGCACCATTTATGACAGCTTTTAAAATTGTTTGCTTCCTGGAGAATCTTCTTCTCCTTTTATGAAACTTCATCATTCTCACATCTTATTTCTTCCTTTGTTCCAGCATCAATAATCTTATTCTGACTCACCATGAGAGCATATGAAAACCAACAAATATACAGAGACTTGGAAAAGCCACATCTACACCACCAGAGCTGCAAAAGTGCCTTTATCATTTGGAAAAAGGAAACAATATTCAATACTGCCAAAATCACAGAACGGAAGGTGGGAATTGTCCTCATCTTGCAGAAAATATAGAGATTGGAGGGACACTCCTCACCGAGATGAGAACAGCTTCCCTCATCACCAAGTGGACTGACGCCTTTGACATCTTCCTTTTCCCACGACTACGTAGGGACACTGGCCTGAAGATCTCAAATGGTGACTGGAGCACACTGCAGTCTGACCGGAAGACAGCAGTAAGGCAGCATATCATCCTATGGAGCCTTGTAGAAAAACTAAAATAGCTCTGTGACTCCCTTTTGGAGAAGAAAACAGTATGGATAGAGAGAAATTAGTACTATGGGAAACAAGCTTTTCATATTTATAGCTGTCAGCAGTAGAACAGAGGATTGATGACAAGTTGGCAGGAATAGGGAGAAGAAGAATATTCCAGTTTCATTTCTCCCTTTGAGTTTTACCTTTTCAATTCATTATATTTCATTTGGGAAGCTTGAAATCCAGTCTTTCCCTACAGCCCAGATATTTTCCATGTCTTCAGAATAGTATAGATTATAATTCCCCCTCTGCCATGTGTTAATTTCTACTCTTTTTTCTAAATGTTATTTTCTTTGTTAGCTATTTCATTTTTTAAAATATTTTTCTATAAATGAATGCAGACCTTTTCCCACATCTCCTACTAATGATTTTACCTAATTTTTATTTGGCTAGAAGACAGACTGCTTAGTGAGGAAGAGAAAAGGCAGTTATTTTGTAGAACACAAAATATCTATACCCACCCAAACACATAAATGGAACATATATAAGAAAGAATTTGATACAAATATATGTATATACAGATTTCTCAAAAATATAATGTGGTTTTTAGCTTAATACCATTAGTAGTGTAAAAGTTATCAATTTTTGTTAAATATCATTTACCCTTTAGGTATTTGCATGTCATTTAAGTTAATTTTACATACTCCCAAAGATAAATTTTAGTTTTTGGACATGACTTTGCCATCCCAAATCAGAGAAACAGAAGGAAGAAAATAAAAATTTAAGAAATATTATTATTGAAATTCACCAAGTTGTATAGTAATGTTTGGTAAGTTATGAAGTGAAAAAGGAAACTATAGACTAGGCTAAGTCCTATGTCATTAGCACTTTCTCCCATAAATTCCTGCTACATTGTCACCAATCTTCTGTTCTACTGTTCTAGGTATGAAAAGTTTGTTTCCCATAACACTAACTTCTCTCTATCCTTACAATTCTACACAAGGGATTCACAGAACTATTTTAGTTTCTCCTGAGAGATCTCAACTGAAGCTGAAAGTCTTTCCGCAGGTCTCCACAAGATGATATGTGTCCAGTGTTCCTAGGGCTCCTCACAACTCTCACAGCTAATTTTTTCAAACCATAAATCATATTTTATCAGGACAATCAGGACCAACTGTGGAAGGTGTCATCCATCTTTAATGACATTCTGTATAAATTTTAGTTATATCATGCTAAAATCATAAAGGCTGAAAACAACACAGTGACATTTGGAATGGACATATATGCACATATTTAGTTATCTTGGAACAGATTCAGACTTTACAATTCTATCCTTCATGGATATATTTATGTGGAGGATGCATGAACACCTGTGTTTGCACAAGCTCACAGGGACCACAAAGTGAGTTGTAGTTGCTTTTGCTTTCATCTGACTAGGACTTTTCATTTCTTCCATTGAGTAACTTTCCACTACATCTGTGGGCAAGTAAGTCAGTCAAGCCAAGTCAGATTCACTCTTCACTACTTGGCTTTTATAATTGACCGAGAGGTAACCATGTATGTGTGTTGGACATTTGTAATGATAGCTTCGAAAAAAAACGTAATCACTCCCACTCACACTCTTCCCCCCTCAAAAAAAAGTTCCCCCCCAAAACCAACCAAACAAAAATCCCCCATAACAAAAACAAAAAAGCCAACCCCCCCCCCCCGAAACCACAAAGGAACAATCCTCCCAAAAAGAAACAGGAATGATAGTGTAAGTAGTGGTGCATTGTTTTAGAAATTCTAAGATGTATGTTCTTTTTTGAAATACCTGGCTATTTTAACTTTAATTCATTGAATTCCTACACTAAACCTCCAATAAAGATTTTTTGTCTCAATTAGCCTGAGTCCATTCCTGTTGTTTGTAAACTACTGTAACTTAATTGATGAAAATTTGCTTTAAGAAGACAATTTCTTCCAATTTACTAAATTGAAAAGATAAATTCTATAAAGTAGTAGCACATTATATCCCTCAGACTTTACACTAAAACAGTATGGGAAATCCTTAACCTAATTTGTTACAATATGCCATTGACTGATTATTAGGAAGATGAATTAAGAATGCTAGCAATAAGGAAGTGCAAATCAAAATTACACTGAGATTCAATTAAACACTAGTTAAAATGGCAATCATCAAGAATACAAACAGCTGGGTATGGTGACACATGCCTCCCATCCCCCAGTACTTGGAGACTGAGACAGGAGGATCACAGATTCAAAGACAGCCTCAGCAACTTAGCAAGATTTCCAACAACTTCCAACAGGAGACCCTGTTTCAAATATTAAGAGCTGGGATGTAGCTCAGAAATAGAATGCCCCTTGGTTAAATTCTCAGTACTGAAAAAAACAACACAAAAACCAATAGTAAATGCTAGGGAGGATTTTGGGTAATAGTAACCCTTATACACTATTGGTGGGATTGCAGATTGGAGCACACACTGTGGTAAGCAGTGTGGAGATTCCTCACAAGACTGGAAATGGAACCACCATATGACTCAGCTGTACCACTCCTGAGTATTGTTAAAACGAATTTCAGTGAATATCATAGTGATATATGTAAATCAATGTTTATAGCAGCATAATTCAAAATAACCAAATTATAGAACCAGCCTAGATGTCCGTTGACAGATAAATGGATTAAGAGACTGTGGTATAAACATGTAATTTTACTCAGAATAAAGAACAGAATTGTGTCATTTTCAGATAAATGGTTAGAACTAGAGAATATTATGCTAAGTGAGATTAGCCAGTTTCAGAAAGTGAAGAGTTTTCTCTTTTCTCTCATATGTGGAAGCTAGTGAGAAATTGGGAAACAAAAAGAACTTCAGATAAAGGAGGAGAAACCCCAGTGGAGTGATGGAGGGGTTCTAGCTGAGGGTATTTGGAGGAAGAGGAGATGATGAAAAAACAGTTCAAATAATGCTATATATATTATTACATTATCAAGGCCAATCTCAATAATATGTACAGGGAAGTGCGGTAGAGGGGGAGGGATCTAGAGAGAAGCACACCAAGTGCTGTGTGCAGGTACGTTTCTATCACTCTAAAGCTCATTATGTATAATTTCCATGTACCAATAACATATTAATAAAAATAATGTTTTGAGATAAAAATGGTTGAATTTGAGTACAGTAAGCCTATGGACTTAAATCCCATTTGCCGCTAACATTCTTGTACTCTTTCTGAACCACCACTCTCATCATGAAAGTGGAAATTATACTCAAAATGATAGTATTTTTTAGGATAACAAGTAAAAACATCTAATATATGTGGTATTAATAATTGCTTAATTATCATGGTCCATAATCTTAATGTGTTGCTGAAATCAATTTGCTAAGATTTTACTAAGGATTTTTGCATTTGTGGTTATCAAGGGTGTTGGTCTCTTTTCTAGTATGCTTTTATCTGGTTTGTATCATGGTGATATACCATAGTAAGATTTTGGGAGTGTCCCTCCTTTTCTATTTTGTGGAATAATTTGAGGAATATTGGCTTTAGTACTTCTTTAAAGGTGTAGTAGAAAAACATATATTGGAAAAAAAAAAACCTATTTAACAAATGGTGCTGCAAAAACTGGATATCCATATGTAGAAGAATGAAACTAGATACCTATCTTTTACTCTGCACAAAAGTCAGCTAAAATTGATTAAAGATCTAGGAATTATGCCAGAAATCTTGCAACTACTAGGGGAAAATGTAGGTTCAACCCTCCAACATAAAGACATGGACAAAGTCTTCCTTAATAGGATTCCTAAAGGTCATAAACTAATACTAATAATTGGATGAAATCAAAGTTTTTGTGCAGCAAAGGATACAATCAAAACTGTGAAAAGAAAGCCTATATCATGAGAGAAAATCTTTTTTTCAGAGAATTGTTACTCAGAATATATAAAGCAATAAAAACTTCATAGTATAAAAAATGACCAAGTCAATAAATGAGAAAATGAACTACATAAACATTTTTGAAAGGGATTGGGGAAGGGATCTGGAGAGGGGAAAATGAGGACTGAGGAAAAATATAGTTCAAATAGTTACATCCATACAAGAAGGTTTCATACCAAATCTCACCACCATGTATGAGGGGGGAGAAGGGAATTGTGTTTGGTGGGAGGTGGGAAGGATATGAAGAGAAACACACCAAGTAAAATATGTGCATATATGTTTATATCACTTTGAGTCTTGCTGTGATGTGTGGTTACTTTGCACCAATAAAAGTATACAAAAATAAATACAAATAGCAAACAAAATACATGAAAAAGTTCATGTTTAACAATCAGGGAAATTCAAATAGAAAACATACTAAAATTGTATCTCATTTCAGTTTGAATGCAATCAATAAGAGTACAAATACTAATATATGCTGGTGAAGAAGTCAGGTGAAAGGAACTCTTGTACACATTTGGTGATATTGTAAATTAGTAAGACCACTATAAAAATCAGCATGGGTATTCCTCAAAAGATTAGGAATGTAACCACTATATGATCCAGCTATACCACTCTTGAATATTTATTCAAAAGAAAGTCAGCATACTCTAATGATACACACATACTCATGTTTAACACATTTTATAGAGGCACAATAGCCAATGTATGGAACCAGGCTATTTGTCCATCAGCAGATGAATGGATAAAGAAAATGTGGTGTATATATACATGTTTGGATTTTACTCTTCCATAAGCAACAAAATTATGTTATTTACAGGAAAATGGATGGGATTAGAGAGAATCCTGTTAAGCAAACTAAGCCAGATTCAGAACATTAACGGTTGTATATTTTCTCTCATATTGGAAGTCAGAGAGAAAAAGAAAGAAATTAAAAAGGAATCTCACAAAATAAAAGGGAGGCCAGTAGGGTACAGGAAAGGTATGCAGGGTTAAAGAGGGTATGGAGAGGTACCAGGGAATGAAATTGACCATGTGCATGTGTACATTATGAGCAGGTACAAATATTCCTCAATGAATCTCACTACACTTGATTAATCCATAGTACTATAAAACCTCTCAAAATGTCACTTTCTGCATACTCAAGCATATCAAGTAGTCTGATAATCTATCATTTTATTTTTGTTTTCTTTTGTGATATTACACCTATATTTCCTTCCTTCTTTCCCTTCTCTCCTTTCCTCTCCTCTCTCCTCCCCTACCCTCCTCTCCCCTCCCCTTCCCTCTCCTCTCCTCCCCTCCCCTCCCCTCTCCTCTCCTCTTCTCTCCTCTCTTCTCTTCTCTTCTCTCTCTCTTTCTCTCTCTCTCCTCTCTCCTTCCCTCTTTCCCTTTCTTTCTCCCTCCCTCCCTCTCTCTCTCCCTCTCCTTTCTTTTTCTTCCTTTATTTTCCTCTCCTCTCCGCTCCTTTCCTTTCCTTTCTTCTTTCTTTTCTGATACCAGGGATTGAGCCAGGGGCATTCTACTCCCAAGATACACCTCATCCTTTTATTTATTTATTTATTTATTTATTTATTTATTTATTTATTTATTATGTATTTATTTTTTAATCAGGAACTTGTTAAGTTGCTAGGTTGTCCTCAAACCTGCAATCTTCCTGTCAAAACCTCCCAATCTTTTTTATTACAAATTTGCACCACTGTGCCAGATTATAGTCCTCTTCATTTATAAAATACTTGGAAAAGATATGTGCTGTGTGTTTTGCACAAATATACTTTTCTTCTGAAACAGTCAATGTGCTAATGTTTTGAAAGCTTTACTTGATAGATTCCAAGGCTTCTTCTTTTTTTCACTTACTTCATTGTTTTAGTGAAATAAAATCTCTAATGGTTTTCTGTGGCAGAACACATTTGAGAGTTTGAATATATTAAAATGTTTTTATTACCTATACTTCATTTTATAGCTTATCTTATACCAAGTTCTAGAGTGAGAGAAAATTCTGATTGGAACCCCTGTGACTTCAGGACTTGGTGATGGGTCTTGCTGTGTTTTAAATGAAAGCATTCTGATCATTTTATTTATTTATTTATTTATTTATTATTTATTTTTGCGGTACTGGGGATTGAACTCATGGGCATTCTACCTCTGAGCTATACCCCCAGCCTTATTTTTTATTCTTTATTTTGAAACAGGGTCTCACTAAGTTGCGGAGTGCCTCACTAGGTAGATGAGGCTGGCTGCGAACCTGGATCCTCTGGTCTCCGCCTCACAAATGCTGGGATTACAAGCGTGCGCCACCACACCCAGCTCATTCTGATCATTTTAAACTTCACATCTGTCGGAATTTTCTTTAGACCATTTAAATTCTCCAGGCCAATATCTTCAAAATTGTTTGGAAAGATGGGTTCTTACTAGTTAGTGTATATTTAAGATAATCTTTGGAAAAATATAAGCAGTTCATACAAAGCACTTAAATCAATTTTCCTATTTTCTTCCCTTCATGATGTGTAGTAATTTCAGATCCTCTGATTTGAAAGCATGCTCTGCTTTTCCACAGCAGTGGCCCTTGAACTTCAGCATGAAGGCACCTGCTGGGCTTGCTAAAACACAATTTGCATGGTTGTATTTCTAGAGTCTGATCCAGTAGGTGTTGGTGTTACATGAAGTTTACATTTCTATCAAGTGGTGATGCTTATGTTTAAGGGACTGTACTTTCACAACTACTGTCTTAGATGAGGTTTCCAAATATTACAAATTTCAAATATTACAATATTCTAATTTCAATATGTAAAAGTGATTTTTCACATAGTTCCCAATAGAAAATTTTGCCAGTCTTATATGATTCCAATGAAAGATCATGTGTTAATATGTTAATTCTGCTGTAAAAGTATCTTAGACTAGGTGATTCATAAATAATAGAATTTTATTTCTTACATTAGTAGAGACTGGGAAGTCCAAGACCCATGCACCAACACATTTAGTGTTTGGTGAGACATCTTTGTTTTCAAGGTGGTAACTCATTGTTATATCCTGTCGAGGGGATGAATGATATGTCCTTACATGAAGAAGAGATGGAAGAGCAACCCAGGGTATGTATGCACTTTTATCTGTTTTATAAGAATGCACACCTATTTAGGAGCTTTCATGATATAATCACTTCCTAAAGGCATCAGTTCTTAACGCTGTCACTTTAAGCACTAGGTACCAACAAAAGCATTTTAGAGGAATGCATGCCTTCAAACCAGAGTAATATGCTGCCCATATGGCTAGTTTTAAGGCTTTTGAGAAGAAATTTGACTAAAAGTGTCTCAAAGTACCCATATTAGAAGTAACTTTATCATGAAACAAAGGATGTTAGCACAGTGGTTACAAATATAAGATCTGAAATTAGACTTCTGGAATTTATATCCTGTGGGCTTTATAATTAAGCTCCCTCTGCTGAAGTTCTATCATCCCCTTTGAATATCAATAGTTCATTTATCTCACTGCTACTGTAAAAATTTCCTAAAATAAAGGCAAAGCATTGAGTGCAGAATGAGACCCAAAGTAATTTTCCAATGTGTTATTTGTCATCTGCAGCATCCCAATGTTATCAATATTATCATCAATAAGCTGATTTTGTGACTCTTAATAGCATATGAGAAGCAGGCAGTGACTCAGTCCTAATGCAAACCTTCAACAAATACAACATCCAGTGAGTAACTATTCCTCAGCCCTTTGGTATATGAGGAGCGAGGAGGACAAAAATGAATATTATATCTATGATATCTTTTTTATAATATTTATTTCAAATGTAAAAGTTCAATATAAACCATTGGTTGTGCTTGGGATTTGTAGTTCTTTTTAAATATGCTCTTATTGGTGAATTGTGAATTGTAATGACACTGAGATATAGTGTGATAGGAATATACATGCACAAAACACTCGATGTATTTCCCACCAGATCCCATCCCACTCCCTCCCCCTCCCTGTACATGTTCTTGAGATTCACACTGATAATTTCGTATATGCATACAACATCATTCAAACTCATCCTCATTATGTCTCTGCCTCCCTTATTTCTCCCCTAAGCCACCTCCATCACTCCACAGGAGTTTCTACTCTTTTATCTAAAGTCTCTTTTGTTACCCAATTTCTTTCTTGCTTCCACGTATGAGAGAAAACATACAATTATTCACTGAGACTGGCTAGTCTTACTTGATGTAATATTCTCAAGAATGAGGGAAATGGAACAAAAATGATCTTTTCAGTTTTAAAAAAATTCCAGTTGCAGAATAGACCATGGGGCTATAAAAGATCCATTTGATCTAACAATTTTCTCTATTAATAATCTTATACTCATTTTATAATCATAAGGCATATTTCTGAATGAATACTAATAGTTCAACTTTATACAAACATTGAAAATTGTCTAGCACCAACTTTCTTCCTATAATGCCAAACAAACCATGAACTACTTCAGTATGCATTTCTTCCTTTAAAAATACAGGGATAATTATTCATAAAAAGCAATACTTAATCTCCAAATACACTTTGAAAAAAAATGTCATGCAGTCTTAGACACTCTCTTGCTTTCAAAGTTCAATACCTACCCCAGTGTACATAGAAGCATCCCATAATGCCTTAACCATCATGAATAATAAGGTCTTTTGTCTCTTATCAAAGAGTCTTGTGTCATTCATAAAACTGTGGCAACTATTTAGGTTGCAAGTAAAGTAAAATTAGACCTCTCACAGGTTTTTAACTACACACACACATATGTATTTGGTGCTGGTGGAAAAAGTCATATCATATGATCCTTCAAGTTCTTTGAGGCATAGATATGATACCACAAATAATCATCAGAATATTAATTTTACAAAGAAGCTTTTGTTCTTCTATGTAATCAAACTGTGGGCTGTTTGTATATATGATTTTGAGGCCAACATCACTGATGACAGAGGTTAACAATGCTATTCAATCTGATCCATTTTATACCTCAGTACTATAAAACTCATGCCCTTAATACTGATATGAGAAATGAAGTTATTGCAATATAATTCTGCTTGAGTTTATTATTTAGGCTTTAAAATGGTGCCTGTTCATTTGTGGTCACATTCCTTTATTCCAGGCTATGTTTTTCACTGGGGTTTCAGAACAGATTATTCCAATAAGTTGTATAATGTGCAATCTTTATGTCTTAAATAAATCTGGCTTTAATTGGTGGATTTTTTCCAGTCTTAAGAGGATAAAATTAAATTAGTTAAATGTGGGGTTTGGCGATCTATTTTAAATATTTAATATTTTTACAGGGCAAAGTAGCATACCTATTTTTCTCTATTCTTTCATTTCTAAAAGCTTAGATATATCTCAAATATTTGTTATAATTATCTACCAGCAGTTATTCGAGATGCTAGTATTTTACCAAAGTTAGATTTCAAATTGGCATACTCTCTGATTCCTTCATATTATGGTTAAAAATGAAGATCTTAACACATCTGATGTAAACAAAGCACTCCATGATTTCCAACATTTCATAGTAATTCTTGAATCTAAAAAACTCGCTGATTCATTTTAATATTTACAATCTCTACATTTGGCATATAGTTTCAAAATTATCTTAAATTTATTATCTATATTAGATAAAAATTTGGTTCTTAATCTTAATATACAAAAATTGGATAGAGCCAAAAGCAACAGCACTAACTGCCACTATGTAGATAACAACATAGAAGTCACAAAATGATTTTTTTTTGTCCAATTCTTGATTTTGTGGTGACTATCAGTCAATGAGATACAAAAAAATCCAGACGACCTTCTGTCTCAGGGTCAAAATCTTTCTGTTTTTCATACCTCAAGATTTATAGTTGAAAGTAGTGGGACAAAGCTTCCTGCTGCTCAAGAACAGTAGAAAATAGAGAAAATAATGCATTATAGAAGTCACTGAAAAATACTAGTTTTCCAAATTATTAGCTCTGAGCTCATTACTTCATTATAATCACTGAATACACTGTGGATCAACAGGAATAATAATATTTATTAAAGTTTAAATATAACCTAAAGTGCTATAATCTTTATACCTAAAGAGCTATAATCTCTATACTTGCTTATTTCCTCCAATTATTTATTTAATCATGTTTTCTTTAACATAATACCCACTACTCTTGTCTCCCTTATTATGTGGTCTTGAATTTCTTTCCTCTATAAACTCACAGTAACACTAAAGATAGATATTTTCTAAAGTAATGAAGATATGTAGCTTTCTAAAAAAAATAAACATTATATTTGTCTCAGTTTTTATAAAAATGTATCTTGTCAAGAAAATTATTTTTTTTCTATTTGACTTCCAAATCTACTTTTGTGTTTGTATGTGGGGGGCAGGGGATTACATGGAATTGAACCCAGGGGCATTCTATCTCTGAGCTACTCCCCCAACCCTATTTTTTTTTTTTTTTTATACAGGATCTCACTAAGTTGCTGAAGGTCTTACTTATGGTCAGAGTTTTCTTTTTTGTCTCTCAAAAGAAAATACGTAGCCAGGCGTGGTGGCGCATGCTTGTAATCCCAGCATTCGGGAGGCTGAGACCAGAGGATCCGGGTTCGTGGCCAGCCTCAGCTACCTAGTGAGGCACTCCGCAACTTAGTGAGACCCGGTTTCAAAATAAAGAATAAAAAATAGGGCTGGATAGGGCTGGGGGTATAGCTCGGAGGTAGAACACCCCTGAGTTCAATCTCCAGTACCACAAAAAAAAAAAGAAAAGAAAAGAAAATACGTTCTCCTGGCTTCTTGGGAAATTTATTATCCTATATACATATACATACATCCCTTCATTGTGTGTGTGTGTGTGTGTGTGTGTGTGTGTGTGTTTGCATACACTAAAACTTTAAGTATTACTAAGAGTATTAAGAGTAGAATAAAATGCCACTGAACATCATATTTTTTCTCTTTAAAAAGTCAGATATATTATTTATGGAATGTCTTTTTATACCCAAATGGCAGAGGAAAATTTATCTATATTTTGAAAGCAAATGACTGGTTTTTCATTGCAGTGAAGGTTGG
>PVLC010028341.1:0-21108 GCA_004027655.1 Graphiurus murinus
GTGTGTCCCCACAGCACCTTCATCATCGAGAAGCAGCCCCCTCAGGTCCTGAAGACACAGACCAAGTTCGCAGCCACCGTGCGCCTGCTGGTGGGCGGGAAGCTGAACGTGCACATGAACCCCCCGCAGGTGAAGGCGACCATCATCAGTGAGCAGCAGGCCAAGTCCCTGCTCAAGAACGAGAACACCCGCAAGTACGCGGCCTCTCCCTCTCCCTTTTCCTCTCCCTCTCCCTCTCCCTCCCGCCTGCCTTCCCTCGCTGGGGAACGGGCATAGTCTCTTTCTGCTGGGTCCTTTGTGTTGGGCCTGTACAGCCTCCCTCCCTCTGTGCCCGCATGCAGATGCATCCTGTCTTCCAGGCTACTAGGTCACTCCGCCTGCCCAGAGGCCTTCCCTAGTCCTGTGGGTGCCCAGCACATAGTAGGTCAGCAAGTCAGTCACGCTGCCAGATGGTGCTGGGCGTGGTGGCACAACTATTTCCAGGCGGAACTTGGCTCTCGCCTCACGCAGCATGGTGACTAGCAGAGCCGGCTGCAGACACGGAGGAGAGATGACTGTTGGGGAGGGTCACCTGTAAGCTGTGTGATGGACGAGTGAATGAATGAGTGGTGTGGGAGACTTGGTCCCGTCCTTCATCACCCAGTTAAAAAATACTTTCCTAGCTGGGCGTGGTGGTGCACGCCTCTAATCCCAGTACTTGGGAGGCTGCGATAGGAGGACTGCAGGTTCAGAGCCAGCCTTAGCAACTTAGGTTCTCAGCAACTTAGTGAGATCCTGTTTTAAAATTAAAAAAAAAAAAAAAAAAGGGCTGGGGTTGTGGCTCAGAGGTAGAATGCTCCTGGGTTCAATCCCTAGTACCAAAAGTAAATAAATAAATAAATAAATAAATAAATAAATAAATAAATAAATAAATAATAAAGCACTGCCATACTGTGATGAAGAAAATCAAAACATCGATGTCATAGCTTCTGGGTGTTTGTGCCAGCCTGATTAGGAGCAGGGCAGGGTGGTAAGTGACACCAGAGGGCCTTTCTGAGGAGACCCTGGAGCTGAGACATGGAGAAAGTGACGAGATTCGGGCAGCTGGAAGAGCAGGTGCAGAAGTCCTGAGGGAGGTACGAAGCCTGGCATGCTCCGTACAGTCAAGGCCAGCCGAGGCAGTGTGCGCTGGGTGAAGGGAAGGACTCGACCGGAGGCGGGGCTTCATCATAGGGTCCTTGAAGGCTATGGTTGCAGTTCTTATTTTTATTTTGTAGTAGTGGGTATTCTACCAGGGGCATTCTACCTCTGAGCTCGACCCCACCCCACCCCCAGCTCTATTTTATTTTGAAACAAGGTCTTGCTAAGTTACTGAGGCTGACTTTGAACCTGCGATCCTCCAGTCTCAGCCTCCCAGGTACTAGGATTCCAGGCATCACCACGCCCAGCCACAGTTTTAATTTTAAGTGCACTAGAAGCTACTGGAGACCTTTGAGGCCCCACCTTAAACCTCAGCGCCTAAGGGACTTCTTTCCGAATGCCAGACACCCCCACTCATCCTTAGAGACTTGCCTTGCATATTGTCAGGCGGAGGGAGAAGACAGTAACCCAGAGAGACACCAGGGAACACTCTTGGTGGGGACAGAGGCCACTGGCAGGGTCACCAGCGTGAAGTCCCCATCCCTAAGTTGGGGCAGCACCTTGCTCCCGGGCGGACTGGGTGGAGGGGCTGTGTGGAGCTGGGGCTTCTTCTCCCTTGCAGCGAATGCAGCGGCGAGATCTTGAACAACTGCTGTGTCATGGAGTATCACCAAGCCACGGGTACCCTCAGCGCCCACTTCCGAAACATGGTGAGCACAGGCCCTCGCCTGGGGGTGGGGGTAGGGGGGGTCTGCCCAGGGCTAAGTCTTCGTAACCAGCCACGGTCTCCCCGTCCTCCCATCCTGCAGTCACTGAAGAGGATCAAGCGCGCGGACCGGAGGGGCGCGGAGTCTGTGACGGAGGAGAAGTTCACGGTCCTGTTTGAGTCTCAGTTCAGCGTTGGCAGCAATGAGCTGGTGTTCCAGGTGAAGGTGAGGCCATCTCCCCCAGCCCCGTGGTCACCTAGAGAGATGAAGGGATCTGTCAGAGGCCACCTGGTTGGCTTGGGAAAGCTAAGAGAGCTAAGTCTGCAGGCGCCTCTTTGCTGCATTATCTCCTAAGCAATGGGCTAAGAAGAAAGGTGTGTTTTTTGGTTTGCTGGTACATAGTATTTTGGGGAAGGGCCTGTGTTTGGAATTGTGGGTGAGGGGTGAGGACTGAGGGTTGGAAGTCTCACCTAAACAGAGGGCAACATGACCCTCAAGTCTCCTTGCTTTGACTTCCTAGACCCTGTCCCTCCCCGTGGTTGTCATCGTTCACGGCAGCCAGGACCATAATGCCACCGCCACTGTGCTGTGGGACAACGCCTTTGCTGAGCCGGTGAGTCCCTTGGGACCTCCACCTTGGTCACCTCTACCTCGGAGGTAGAGTGCCCCAGGCTTAATCCCCGGTAACACACACACACACACACACACACACACACACACACACACACATGTCATACTGCCTCCCTGGGCCCAGCTCAGTGGCCCTTCCTCACTCCAGGACCAGAGCAGAGCTGGGGCGAGGCGAGAAGAGCAGGTGATGGTGAGACCAGGTTCCAGGTTTCTGGATCAGGCTCTCCAAGGTCTGAGAGCCTGGTCTTTGGTCCCTGGTCTCTGAACTTCCTTTGCCTTATGGCTGCAGCCCCTGATCTCTGTCCTCAGTCCCCTGGTCTGGATCTCCAGCCCTGTGAGGCCATGTTTGTGTCTCCTTTCTGGATTGTCCTTAGTCCTCTCTTGGTCTCTATATTTACACACGTGTGTAAACATTTCCAGCTCCCTCCACCTGCCTTTTCTTCCCGTCGCTTCTCTCCCTCTCAGGGCAGGGTGCCATTTGCCGTGCCTGACAAAGTGCTGTGGCCGCAGCTGTGTGAAGCTCTCAACATGAAATTCAAGGCTGAAGTGCAGAGTAACCGCGGCCTGACCAAGGAGAACCTCGTGTTCCTGGCACAGAAACTATTCAACAGCAGCAGCACCCACCTCGAGGACTACAACAGCATGTCCGTGTCCTGGTCCCAGTTCAACAGGGTGAGGAAGCTGGCTGCCAGCTGCATGCCTGGGGCCACCTGGGTCCTGTCACATCTCCTCCACCCTGCAGATGGGCTTCTGCCTGGGGCAAGAGTCCCACCCTCCACCCCCAAATGCCCTCTCCTACAATCAGGAAAGATGGGGTCTCAGACCCCAAGAAATGCAGGCAGGAGCCACAGGGAATCGAGTTCACCTGGATAGGCCAAAGCAGTGTAAGGGAAGGAGCCTGGGACTGCGCTGTGGTCCTGAACCTGTCAATTTGCAGGCCCCTGTTGACCCTGTGCTTCAGTTTCCCCATCTGCAAAGGAGGGTGAAGTGAACTTAGAGGGCCCATCCATCCTGGACAACTCTTTACAGCCCCTATCCCCAAACCAGGCACAATGGCACATGCCTGTATTCTTAGCTATTCAGGAGCCTGAGGCAGGAGGATCACAAGTTTGAGGTCAGCTTGGACAAGTTGTCCAAGTTGTCTAAGTTAGTGAGACTCTGTGTCAAAGAACAACAAAAAGCAGCTTCCACCCCCCCACCCCCCCATGGGCCTGTCCTGGACTCCTGTGTCTTAGAAGCATGGGCAAGTTTACTCTCTGGTTCCCTAGGATATGAGTTGGGGGCTGTGTTGATGTGTGGATACCTGGGAGTGGGGGGGGGCAAGTGGAAATTGGGAGCAAGCGAGGGGGAGGGGGGCAAGAGGGCACAAATTGCACTGGGCATGGTGGCACACACCTATAATGCCAGTACTTGGGCGACTGAGATAGGAGGGCTTTATGTTTGAGCCCAGCCTCAGCAACTTAGTGAGACCCTGTTTCAAAATAAAAAATGAAAAGGGCTGGGGGTGGAGCTTGGAAGTAGAGCGTAACATACACACACACACACACACACACACACACACACTACAGATTCCTGGGCGACCTGTGACGAGGGCTGTAGTGCTGACTCTGGGTTTTGGGGGCTCTCAGGAGAACCTGCCAGGCTGGAACTACACCTTCTGGCAGTGGTTTGATGGGGTGATGGAGGTGTTGAAGAAGCATCACAAGCCCCACTGGAATGACGGGTAAGGAGCGGGACCTCGGGGTGGGGATGGCGGGAGCTGGTGGAGGCTCAGGGCTCAGCAGCGGCTGGCCCAGCACTGACACTAAATGCCCCGTGTTTCCAGGGCCATCCTAGGTTTTGTGAATAAGCAACAGGCCCACGACCTGCTCATCAACAAGCCCGATGGGACCTTCCTATTGCGCTTTAGCGACTCGGAAATCGGGGGCATCACCATCGCCTGGAAGTTCGACTCTCGTGAGTACCAATTCTGCCCTCACTCACCCGCAGGGGCTGTATCTCTCTTCTCCTCGACGCCCAGCCTCCGTCAGGCCGCTGTCCTTAGCAGGTGCCACCTGGGAAAGGCAGGACCTGAGCTCGGTGCATGGAAGGGGTGTTGCTCAGAAATGAGTCCCCTGCCTATCCTGTCTCATCTCAGAGAACTTAAAACCCCTGGCCTCCCGGACTCCAGAACTGCTGGCGAGTCCTCCGCTGTTTCATGCAGTCTCCCCTCCCCTGCCAGTCCAGCCTTGTTGGTGTCCATAACTTGGTTCACTGAGTGGAATGTTCCAATGTCTGCTTCCCCACAGCAAGGGGCACAGGGGCCAGGGTTGCAGCATGGGTTAGGAAAAGCCTTCCCTAAAACCCCACGACCATCATCCTCCTCCTGTGGGGCGGCTTGCGGGAATGAGGTTGTCCCTTCCACAGCGGACCGCAACTTGTGGAACCTGAAGCCATTCACCACTCGGGATTTCTCCATCCGGTCCCTGGCCGATCGGCTGGGGGACCTGAGCTATCTCATCTACGTGTTCCCTGACCGCCCCAAGGACGAGGTCTTCTCCAAGTACTACACCCCTGTGCTTGGTAGGTGCTGCCGCCGGACACCTGACACCCTAGGCCCTTCCCCAGCTCCTGGACAGAGAGCCCTGGGGGCCCCCCAAGAAGAGACCAGCGCCTTTCCCCCCAGGGGTTTTGGTCCATAGGTCAGGAAGAGGATACCAGGGCTCACATCTGAGGAGGCGGAAAGTGAAACTTGCCTCAGCTTTCTTCTCTGCCACGGGAAGGGCTGGATTCTTGCTGTGTTTCCTTGGGGGAAGAGGCAGCAGAGTTGGGGAAGAAGCTGGGATAACCCGCGTCCACAGATAAAGCTCTACCCCTCTTAATCAGCCCTTCGCACCACTCCCCACCCCCAACCTGCCCCCTAGTTGAGTGCTGAAGCAGAAGGGACAGGTTTTTCCTCTTCGCCCTGCCCCAGTCCAGTGGTGGAGTTTGCTTCTTATTGTTGATTCTGTTTCCTTGGCAGGGGAGGGGAGGGGAGAAGGAAAGCAAGTGGCCAGAAAAGGAACCTGGAGAAGGGGTGGGACTGAAGCCAGGGATCTTGGTGACCCTCAGGCTGGGTGCATCAGTGTTTACTGAGAGTCCTTGGGAAATCGCATCCTGAGAAGGCCCCAGGGTGATGTGGGCAGGAGGCTGACGGCATAGGGTGGGCTTCCACTCCACTTGCAAAGTCCCAGAGACTTTGGTTCTCAGCATGGTCTCCCCTTGGCAGCTAAAGCAGTCGATGGATACGTGAAGCCACAGATCAAGCAAGTGGTCCCCGAGTAAGTGTCCAGGGCCAGCTCTGGGCTCCTGATGTCTCTTCCCTCCCCTCACCCCCCTCTCTATCTCTCTTTCCACCCTCTGACACCTCCTCCCCTAACCCTGGGCCAGCATCCCTGACCTCCTGGGAAACCTGGCTCAGCCCTCTAGAGAGAACTGGGCTTGGTCATGTGTGGCCAGCACCCAGAGCCCCACTCCTATAACCAGAGCCCCAGGGTCCAGTGGGGCACTTTGTCCTTCAACACCCGCAAAAAAGACATAAAGATGCCCCTGGAGCCCCTCCCCAAATCTGCCGCCACCGGGCTCCCTGGCAGCTCAGACTGTTCTGCTTCCTCCTGCAGGTTTGTGAACCCATCTCCAGACACTGGGGCCAGCGCCACGTGCATGGACCAGGCCCCCTCCCCAGCCGTGTGCCCCCAGGCCCATTACAACTTGTACCAACAGAAGTAGGTCATGTGCTCGTGGGGCCCATGGGGGAGGATCTGGGGCCCTGGCCTCCTGCTGGACCCCTGGAGGGCTGATGGGCAGAGGAATCCAGAGCTCTGCTAGGACTGAGGCCAGCAGCCTAGTTCCAGGCTCAGGTGCAGAGAGGGTGTGGTCAGCCAGCAAACTGCAGTGGAGCGTTTTGCAGCTAGACATACCAGGGCCCAGTCCTCACTCTCGAACTGATTAGCCATGTGACCATGGAAAATTATTAATGCTCAGTTTCCTGATCTGTAAAATGGTGGCAGGAACACCTACCCTGTGGAATTGGGGTGAGGCTTACACGAGAGGGTGAAGGTAGAGCTTTGTTTTACATAGGTGCGGCATTTGGAAGGGCTTGATGCAGGGTGGCTGTTAAGGGGGGGTTGTGAGCCAGATGGGAGAGGGTAGAGGATGAATTCCCGTCCATGCTGCGGGTGTCTTGGACTGACATCTGCAGATCTGAGAGGCCACAGAGGGATCACAGACATGGCAGTCACAGAGACCCAGATTCCTGACCCACCAGGTGGCCCAAACTAAGTTTCCTAGCATGGCTGAGCCTTGGTTTCCTCCTCCATAGAATAGAGTAAATATCTACTTTAAGGTGGCTGGAGGATCGGGCTAAGGTGTATAAGAGCCCCCTGCAGTGGGCTGGGAGTGTAACAGTACTTGTCTGGCATGCATGAGGCCCTGGGTTCAATCCCTGCTCCACACACACACAAAAAAACTTTCATGAAAGGGCAAAGTGGTGCACGCCTGTAATCCCAGTACTTGGGAGGCTGAGACAGGAGAATTGCAGCTTCAAGGCCAGCCTGAGCAACTTAGTGAGACCCTGTTTCAAAATAAAAAATAGGAGTTGGGCATGGTGGTGCACACTTGTAATCCCAGTACTTGGGAGGCTGACACAGGAGGATCATAGTTTGAGGCCAGCCTCAGCTATTTAGTGAGATCATCCGCAACCCTATTTCAAAATAAAGAATAAAAATAGGGCTGGGGGTGTAGCTTGAAGATAGAATGCCCCTGGGTTCAATTCCCAGTACTAAAGGAAAAAAAAAAATAGGGCTGGAGTTGTAGCTCAGAGGTTGAATGCCCCTTGGCTCAATCCCCAGTAGCACAAAATAAATAGTTCATTGCAGGCACTCAGTGAATGGTATGGTACCTATGATGTAATTGCATTGATGCTATTGCATTGCAGTTGGGAACAGCTCATTGTCCCAACCACAGGTAAGCACGGAGCCAGAGATGCAGCCAGAACTGGTTCCGTTCTCATGAAACTCTAGTCTGAGTCGGGAGCAGGCTGGAGGATGTTGTGGGGGACTTGGGGCTGTGAGACACCCCAGCTCCCCTAACATCCCTCTCTCCTCCAGCCCCGACCCCATCCTCGACCAGGATGGAGAATTTGACCTGGACGAGACCATGGATGTGGCCCGGCACGTGGAGGAGCTCTTACGCCGGCCCATGGACGGTATCGACCCCCGCCTCTCCCCGCCTGCCAGTCTCTTCGCCACTGCCAGGGGCTCCATGTCTTGAATGTTGGAATCCCAGGCTTCTCTTTGGATACAATGTTCAATATGAAGAGTTCCTATCAATTGTGACTGTAGTTTCGCTGTGCATCCTGGCGCCTTCGTGCGCATGTGTGTGCTTGTGTGCGAGGTGTGCCAGCCTCGCCTATCGCAGTCCTAGGTGTGTGGCTGGTGTCCGGTGAAAAGCAAAAAAAGCAGCAGTGGCCTTTTTGTTCAGATCAAGGCCTCTAAGAGCTCACCGGGCCTGTCTCTCTGTCATGGAAGAGAAGGGAGCTTCTGTCGTTGCAGGTACCAATCGCAGGCAAATCTATTCCTCCCCTGTCCTTTATCTGCTCAGTGGCTATCTAAGTGAAATTATTGCAGAAAGAGAAGGGAGACAGGCAAAGGCTCTAAGCTGGAGTTTTACCCGAGCTAGAAGCTTCGCTCTCCAGATACGTGCCTATACGTATGTGCGTGCAGGTTCGCATCTGTCTTCATGCATGAGTGATGAGCTAGTTGATGCCCCCTGGAGGGAGGCTGGGTTCCACCTTAAGTAATATTTTATACTTTAGTGAATGTGGACTCTAGACTGTTTGTGAGCCCTTTGACAGTGTCTAGGTGACATCCATTCCTTGACTCTGTAGAGCTGGGTTAATTTAAGATGGGACTGTCAGCCGCTCTGAGTGTGTACTTGGGCCTCGGGCGCATGGTCTTCAAGTCTGTGATGCCCTTGCTCATGTTCCACTCAACACCCCCTCTTTCCATCCAATACCCCCTCTCCTACATCCTGCCTCAGCCTCCTTTCCTGGCTTCTCTGTCTGCTTATGAGAAAAAGGGAAAAAACTGATTTAGGACATGGTGGTGGAGCAGAGGTCTGAGGCTTGTGAGGTTGATGTCCTCCTTCCCGAGGACAAAACAAAAACAAAAACTGCAGCCCGCCAGCCACATGCCTGTGGAATCTGGAGGGGTTAAATGCTGGGAGGCGGACACTGGAACGGGCCTCACACAGTTGCATAACTTGGGCTGTGCCCAAGGCCTCTCCAGCTTCATGTGTTCCTCCCTAAGGCTATGTGATACAAAGCCAGGGCAGCTCATGGCCAAAGATTGGGAGTCCCAGGTATCAACCTCTCTGAAGGAAGACCTGGACGAGAAGAGGGATTCTTTTGTACTTTGTACATAGACCACAGTGTTTTTGAATAAAATATTTTTTTCATAAGTGTACTGGTCTGCCTCCTGGTTTGGGGAGCTGGCAGTGATCTCCCTAGATGACAGGGATCGCTAGCAATGGAGTTGTTTTGCTACTGCCTAAGTTTTAGTCTGGGACCACAGCGCTGCTCCCTTCTGTGGCTTTAAGGGTGCTTACTGAGTTCTCAAAGGACTAAAGAATTAGGTGAGGTGGCACACATGCCCAGGAAAGCAGGGACTCATGGTCTTGAGAGAAGAAGGGGCAGGAGTCACTGGGGGTGTGGGCAGAGCTGTGGTCTAAGCCTCTTCTTATCAGCTGCTGCTGTGGGCAATCTTGAAGCTGGCAGCTGAAGGCCAGTGCCAAGGTGACTGTCAACCCTCCTGGGGCCAGGGGCAGCTGAGCTGGTACCAGGTCAGCAGCCCATGTTCCCCTGGCCTCTCCAGAAACCAGCAGGTGGCACCATACAATAGTTACTGTGGCCTAAGGCTGAGGGAGGCCGGCCAGGGTGGAAAGGACCAACTTTCCCTATGTGGACCCCCTGATGCAGCTGCTGCAGCTAGTCCAGGGGCTGTGGCTGGGGCCTCGGGGAACAAGCGCTCCCTTGGGTGGGGGGTTGGGGAGCCAGGAACCGCAGGCGGGTTTCTTCTGAGCTCTGAGAGAGGTAGGGGGCAGGGGCTTACAGCCTACCCCAGGGAGCGCAGGGCCCCAGAGAGGGCTGGCAGGGTGGGGGGAGTGGGTGGGTGGGAGGAAAAGCAGGCGCCACCTCCTGCCCTAGCCGCAGTAATCTCAGGTTCCATCTCTGCAGGGGAAGCGCCCGCTCTCTCCATGCACTGGGGGGTGGGGAGATGCTGAGGGCACTGGTGTTGTGGTGGCCTTTCCCTGAATTATCACCACTCACTGGCCAGGGGCCCCACAGCCAGCAGCCAGTGAGGTGCCTGCATGCTGTCCCACTGACCCTGGGCAAACTGAGCAGAAAGTGATAATGGACCAACTGTGGAGGGGGAGGCCTGGGGGGGATCTACACCCCCCCTTTAGGTAGCTTATCTGACCCCAGACAGGACACAGCAGCTTTGGGAGGGAGGAGGGCAGAGAGAAGAGGAGAAACCACTCTGACACCTTTGTGCCACTGGATTATGACCCCTTGCTCCTCCGTTACCTCTCACCTGCAGGCTGGTGGCCTCCCTAAAATGGGGGGGCCTATTGGGAGGCTGAGACCAGAGGATCCGGGTTCGCAGCCAGCCTCAGCTACCTAGTGAGGCCCTCCGCAACTTAGTGAGACCCTGTTTCAAAATAAATAATAAAAAATAGGACTGGGGATGTACTCGGAGGTAGAATGCCCCTGAGTCCAATCCCCAGTACCACAAAAAAGGGGGGGGGGCTATATTACCTCAGGAATAAGAGGTTCAGGGATTCATAGCCCTGGTGCTGGGGCACCCACCTCCTCTCTAGACCCTCTGTGCTCCCGTCCCAGCTGGGCCTGTGTGGAAGGTAAGCAAAGGAAAGTGAATCTTGGCCAGCCACAGACAGAGCCACCACACTACCAGATGGTTCCTATATAACTTTTATTTCTGGAAGTTAAAGTAGATACAGCAATATACAAAAAAAAAAAAAAAACCACAATAATATAAATTTTTACACTAAGAAGTATACATTGGAATTTGAATGCAGTGGCCAAGACAGCAGCTTACAAACCATGGGAATCCCTCAGCTTGGCTGGGGATGGGCAGGGGACAGTAGGAAAGTGGGCAGGTCCTGAGACTCCATTCTTTGGGGGGTGGGGGGGCAGAAGAAGTTTCAGCTCCCCTCAGAACTTTTGCTATATTCAGTTAAAACCAGATACGCATGTGACCTAAAGCCAAGAACTTTGCAATACCTGTTTCAGAGAAGCCCAAGTCCTTGCCCTAGGTCCCCAAGGATTAAACCCAATGATAAGCCCAGGCCTTGCCTTTCTACAGTTTCTCTCAGTTTATGAGTTCAGCTTATTGTGTTTTGAAGAGTGTTGCTGGAGAAGGGAGAAATCCATACTACAAAAAGGGTAGGGGTGGCCAAGTGAGCCCTGTTCCTCTCAGAGAGAAGGTCGTTGCCCCTTGAATTCAGTCTCCAGCTAATTTGGGTCTAACAAATGGAATTCCATAGATATTCTGATCAGCTGAGGCCTGCTATGCCTCTGGATCAGAGGCAGCCCACCTCACCCACGGCTGGGTGTCCTACAACGCATGGTGAAGGTGAGCCGGTTGGCTGAGGCAGGCAGGCTGCAGGAAGGCCACAGCAGGTGCAGGGCTCACCTGAGGGCCCACAGGAGCAGACAGATGTGCACCCCTCACATGAGGGGAGGGGCAGCCAGCCTTTGCCCTGCGTTAACAAGTGAAAAGGGTTACAGGTGCTTCTGGAAATCACCAAGAAGAACCACAGTCCCTGAGCTCAAGTAGACACTTCACTGGGGCCCTGTAGTCTGAGTCATGTTCAACCTGTAACTTTCTCCCTCTTCTCTTTGGAGGTCCTGCCACCAGGATTTCTAAAGCAAACGGGCCAAGGGACCTTTAGACATGGAAAGGAGAATGATCCTAGGTGCCTGATAAGACACCCACAGGAGCAGGCTGGCTCTGAAACAGGGACCAGAGTCCAGGGGAAAAGGGAGGAAGGGTTTTCAGTGCCCTCTGCTCAGCCTCGCCCCCTGGTAAGCCAACACAGTCCAGAGAAAATAAAACTCTGTTTATAAAAAGATTCAGGGGGTGGGGGTGGGGGTCTCCTTACACCTTCTTGGTTCACAACCAAAGGCCAAGCCATGGCTTCAGATGTCTTTTAAGGGTTTGATCTGAAGCCCATTTCAAGGTTTTTTTTATAAATTATCAGCCCAAAGATAAGCTGAATGCTTAAAGCACCAAGGGGGCAGTTAACTGAGTCTTCTTAAATACAGAAAGGCTATGCTGCCTACAGTGTATTTTGCCCTTTAATTATTATTATTTTAATTTAAAAAGAAACCTAGAGGCTTAGATAGTACTATTTTCTATTTGGATGTTAGCAAGGTTAAAAGTGCAATGCCAGGAGTACGTAGCTACAGGCAGCCTGTGGCATTAGCTTGCAGATATGGGCAGGAGGATGCCGCTGGCACCGGGAGGCACTTGTCTAACAACAAAGAACAACACGCTGCTGAGAAAGGAGGGCAGGGGAACAAAAGAATACAAGACATTTCCGTTTTCTCCTGCTGGCCACCCCCTTCCATACCCCCATCATGTCTCAGAGAACATCTTCTTTGCATTTAGATAAAAGCACATCACCCACACTCACTCGTTTCTCTATTTTAAAAAGTGCCCAGATTGCTCAAAGATAGCAGAAGTAGGAGATTAAAAAGAAAAAAAAAAAAAATCTGGAACCACAAAGTTAGGAGTCTCAGATGCTCTGGGGTTTGGCGGAGCACGGGTAGGTGCCTTAGTCACATCTCCGCAGCTTCCGTCCTCGGCTCCTCACATGGGGGAGGTAGCGCACTCCGAGGTCAACTCCATGTCAAACGTGAGGGACTCTGCAGGGACAGACAGACAGTGCTGGCTCAGCTACCTGACCCTGCAGCTGGCAGGGCACCCCTCCCCCAGCCCTTCACAGGCCACCCTGCAAGCCAGTCTACAGCCCCCGAAGGCCAAGGCAGGCTAGAAAAGCCAGATTTCCTCTCCTCCCTACAGACCTTGCACTCTGGAAGGGCTCAGTCTCTTCCTGCCTGAACTCATCCCAGTTCTCCATGGTTCTTTTTTTTTTTTTTTTTTTATGGGACTGGCGATTGAACTTAGGGACATTCTACCCCCGAGCTATACCCCCAGCCCTATTTTTTATTCTTTATTTTGAAACAGGGTCTCACTAAGTTGTGGAGGGCCTCTCTAGGTAGCTGAGGTTGGCCTTGAACACGGATCCTCCGGTCTCAGCCTCCCAAATGCTGGGATTACAAGCGTGCGCCACCAGGCCCAACTCCAATTCTCCATGTTTCTAAAAGCTCCATATTCCCAGAAGCTGCTTGACATGGCAGCCTTAGCCACATGTAGCCTCTGAGCATCTGAAATGTGATTGGTCCACATCACGGTTGTGCTGTAAACACACACATTTCAAAAACCCACATTTCAAAGATTTAGTATGAAGGGGCGGTGATGGCAGGGGGAGGGGGGACCAGGCCTGGTGCCACACGCCTGTAATCCCAATACTTGGGAGGCTAAGACAGGAGGATTGCAGGTTTGAGGCCAGCCTCAGCAACTTAGTGAGACCCTCTTTCAAAATAAAAATGAAGCTGGGCGTGGTGGCGCACGCTTGTAATCCCAGCATTTGGGAGGCTGAGACCAGAGGATCCGGGTTCGCAGCCAGTCTCAGCTACTTAGTGAGGCCCTCCACAACTTAGTGAGACCCTGTTTCAAAATAAAGAATAAAAAATAGGGCTGGGGGTATAGCTCAGAGGTAGAATGCCCCTGAGTTCAATCCCTAGTCCTGCAAAAAATTATATACATAAATAAATAAAAAAATAAAAATGAAAAGGGCTGGGGGTGTGGCTGAGAAGTAGAACCTTCCTGGGTTCAATTTCCAGTGCCAAAATATAATAATAATAATAATAATAATAATAATAATAATAATAGTAGTAGTGATGTTTTCTTACATGTTGAAGTTACAGTATATTGGATTTATTGGGTTAAACAAAAAATGTTATAAAAATGAACTTCATCTGCTTCTTTCTACTGTCTTTAGTGGGGCTTCTAGAAAATTTACACTTATACCTGTGGCTGTTTTCTGTTTCTACTGGAGAGTACAGCTCTAGAAGCTCCTCCTATCAATGCGGGTGCCCGGCTTGTGCCTCTGTACACATGAACATCAAATAAAGGGGACTGACTTCCCTCACAAGGACAAAAATCTGAGCACCAAATACTTACCAAACTGCCCTCCTGCTGAGGGCTCAGCACCTTCACCATTATTTCCAAACTGCATCAATGAATCTAAAGTGCGGGGGGACATCGGCAGGTCAATGGTATTGCTGCAGGTCGTTCTGTAGGAAATGGGGAGCCGCAGGAGGGGAAAGGGCCGGGTTGACAAGACACAATGGAGGAAAAAAAAAAAAAAAAAAAAAAGAACAAAACACACACACACAAGCCATCAAACTCTGGTCTCCAACAGAAAAATAAAAGCTCAAGCTTTTTAAACACACAAGGTCACTCTGAGTACTAAACACAGCCCGGGAGCTTCTAACCCTTTACAGGATAATTCTCGTCTCACCCTCTGTCCTCCCTATTCCTGGGGGGATAACTGAGGACATCAGAAATGAATGCAACATTGGGAAGGAAGGCCACTTACGGTGTCACACAGATAAACTTGGTCTTCAGGTATGGGGCAGCACCTGGGAAGAAGAAAACTGGGCTTACTGATTGTGACCTACTATGAGTCCAGGCCAAGAGGAAGCCTTCCACCTCAGCAGGGCAGACTTGAAACGCACTCCATCCTTGTGCAGAGATTGTCTAGAAACCTCCATCAGCCCCTGCAGGTTGCCCCTCCTCACTGTGTACTAGGTACTGTCCTAAGCACTAGCAGTCTGAAGTTCAATTCTTTCCACAAAGCTTTTCCTGAGCTGTAGAGGACTTTGCAGTGTACCCTGTCTCACCCGAGCCTAGACTAATGCCAACCTTGTTCTCAATCTTTCCCTATATAACGTAAACGTTTAACTGCCTCCAGGTGGTCTGAGGACTCTATTCTGTCCTGGTCCTATCTCTTAATTTCTCTGCATGCAGGGACCAACCCCATGTAGACTTGGCATGGTGTCCAACCCAGATACCAACATGACTGAATCTTCAAGAGAATGTGAAGACTGTCTGGCATGGTGGCACATGCCAGTAATCCCAGCTACCCAGGAGGCTGAGGCAGGAGAATCACAAGTTCCAGACTGGCCTGGGGCAACTAGCAAGACTCTGTCTCAAAATTTAGAAAATTAAAAGAAGGCCTGGCATTATAGTTTAGTGGTAGAGTGCTTACCTAGCATGCACAAAGCCCAGGGCTTTGATCCCCAGTACCACCAAAAGAAAAAAGAGAGAACATCAAGACAGCTAATGTTAGTGGCTCTCAAGCTGATGGTTAGATTTCTATTCCTATCAGCATTAATCTGCCTCTATAGCATCAAACCAAAAGCAGTCTTTGTATACAGGGAATATGTCTTTGTGGTATAGTATAATTGACCCAGCTAGAAGTCAGGAGACCAGGGTCCAGGTACAATTTTTTTTTGGGGGGGGATGGGTACCTCTAAGCTATACCCTCAACTTTTTTTTTTTTTAATCTTGAAATAGATGTCACTAAATTCTTGAGAGTCTCACTGAATTGCCAAGGCTGGCCTCAAATCCTCTTGTCTCACAGATGTGTACCACCATGCCCAGCCAGGTAGATCTTTTGTGTATGTGTGTGTGGGGGGGGGTACTGGGAGTTTGAACCCAGGGGTATTCTACCTCTGAGCTACACCCCTGATCTATTTTATTTTTCATTTGGAAATAGGGTCTCACTAAGTTGCTGAGGCTGGCCTCAAACCTGCAATCCTCCTGTCTCAGCTTCCCAAGTACTGGGATTACAGGTGTGTACCATCACACTTGGCCAGGTACATCTTTAATAACCAAGAGTCCTGGGGCCAGGTGCCTCCTCTCCAATGAATACAATAAGGAGAGAAAAGAAGGTACTGATTGTCTATAATTCTTGTCGTTTGTAATTATTGTTTTCTGGTTCGAAGTATGAGAATGGGAATGAATGAATTTTGGATGCTGAATGCTTACACTGAGAGTCAAGGAGCCTTGGGGATTCGGGTAAACAAACCATGTTGGAGCATGGGTCAAGAAAAGCTCAGACATAATGAGTGAGATTTGTTAAAAAAAATAAAACCGCAGGATCAGAAAGATGGCCCTCCAAGTTTAGTTTTGGCCAAAAAAATAGATTAATTCAGTATGGAATTCAAAAGAACTACTGAGGCAGGCTTCCGATGTCTTAGCAATTCAACTCTCTTGGCCCAGACCTGAGAGGACCTAACACACTAGACAGAAAAGGATCAAGAGAGCCGAGAAAAATAGTTTTGGCCTGAGATGGAACCATGGAAACCAAGAAGAACTAAGATTCATGTGTAACTCTTGTTCAAGGTTGTGAATAAACTTTATCTAATTTGTAAGTGGCTCAGAATCCCTCCCTCAAGCCATAAGAAGATACAGTTTGAGCCAGGAGTGGTGGTGCATGCTTATAAGCCTCATGCTTGGGAGGCTGGGACAGGAGGATCGCAGGCTCAAAGCCAGTCTCAGAAACTTAGTGAGACTCTGTTTCAAAACAAAAAAAATAAGAGAGTGTAGTGTGTGGCGCACAGTTGTAATCCCAGCATTTGGGAGTCTGAGACTGGAGGATCCGGGTTCGTGGCCAGCCTCAGCTACTTAGTGAGGCACTCTGAAACTTAGGGAGACCCTGTTTCAAAATAAAAAATTAAAAATAGGGCTGGGGGTATAGCTCAGAGGTAAAATGCCCCTTGGTTCAATCCCCAGTACCGCAAAATAAATAAGTAAATAAATAAATAAAAATAAGGCTGGGGGTGTAGCTTAGAGATAGAAGCCCCCTGGGTTCAATCTCTAGCACAAAGAGGAGGAGGAGGAGGAAAAACTGGAATTCTGGTGGAGAAGAAAGAGGGAAGAGTCCTGGAAAGAGGAATTATATTTGGGAGACTTTCATACCATAATACTTTTACAAAGGCAACAGAGAGGAAATGGTCACAGTATCACCTCCCTGAAGAGTCCCACTGGAACCCTCATACCCCCTCACCACACCTACACTGAGCCCTCAGTGCACGCCCACCTGTCCCTAAGGCTATGACTGACTAGCACCTTGCCCCTGAAGAATGTCTCTGAGCAGGAAAGGACCCGCCTCTCCGCCCATGAAATAGTTGGAGATGGAGGATGCAGCCTCTGACTGGGAGCCAGGATCTTGAAAGCAAAACTAGTCCAAAGGACCAGAACTTAGACCTCAGGGTCCTCAGCAGAAGGAACAAAGAGTAGTGTGAGACAGGCTGATAAACAGATCTCCTAACTGAAGCGCAAGGTGGAAAGAGAGATAAGTGGCAGACAGGAAGTGAGAGCTAAACTCTTCCACACTGTGAACACAACTCAACACCAGAACAAAGGGAAAAGGAAAGTCAACTGTCAACAAGTCCGATTCCCTAGTCCACGGCTCATTCCTCCCCACCCTGAGAAACCCTGGGACGGAGTTCCTATGAAAGAGTGGGAGGGCAGCTGGTGGGGTTGTGCACTCCTGCTCTCTGGACAAAAGCAGTTTTCTAAAAGGAAACTGGGGCAAGGAAGCCAAGCCCCAAGGATCACTTTAAAGAGACCCTGCTGGCTTATGGTTAAGAAAAATTAAATAAAAACAAAAAATGAACAAATAGAAACTCCTCATCAGGATGTGGACAGCGACCAGGGAGTCAAAGCAGCAAGACCTAAATGGAGACAGACCAGAGGCCTCTGCTCCCTCTACATTGGGGACAGCCCCAGAGATTACAGGTTTAACTAAAATAATTTGTATTTAACTTATAAGCACATATGCTCTCACACATTACTCTTCTTGGTAACTGCACATTTTTTTGTGTTTTCATTTGTGTGGTACTGGGGACTAAACCTGGCAGGGAGGGGTGTTCTACCTCTGAACTACACCTCCAGCCCTTCTTATTCTTTCATTTTGAAATAGACTCTAAGTTGCTGAAGCTGGCCTTGAACCTGTGATCCTCCTGTCTCAGCCTCCCAAGTACCACACCCAGCTAACAGCTATACATCCTAAGTACACACCTCTCTTTCTAGTGTTTGTCATTCCCTGCAAAAGCGACACTCCCTGGTCTGCTGTGAACCGTGCTGCGATGCTGCTCACAACCTGCTCTTCCAGCAAGTCTTCCTTTAGCTCATCCCAGTGAGCGATGGGGAAAGGCAAGCATGCTGGACTCCAGGCTGAGTTTTAAGCCTTTGGGCATCTACTATGTAAGAAGTACCAGAAAACTGTCCTCATTTCTGTCTGCAGTGTCCTAGGCCTGTGTGTGTATGCCTACTCTTTCCTCATTTACACTGCCACCCTCCCTGTGGGGCAAGGAGTGGTGACTCTGACCTCGCCTTCTCTTCAATCCCATTAGTCACCCCCAAAATTACCCACTACAAAGCTCTTTCCCACAAGGAGGAAAAGATTTCCTCACGTCACTCAGACATTTTCCTGTCTATCTCCTGAGGATCCTACAGTTTCCAACTTTTCCCAAGAATTAAGTTCCAGAAATGTGGAAAATCAACAACTACCTGGGTCAGCTTCAGGATGCTCCTGGCTCTCTGGCCGACAATACTTTCCAAATGCCTCCTCCTTAGGAATGTCAGGGTAGAGATAGACCAGCGGAGACACTAGGATATTGGTAGCATCCATGATTTTGTAGCCCATGATGATTTCAGCAAATGACATGTTGTTCAGCTGCTGCTTGGTGTATGGTTCCACGGACTGGATCTGGGTCTTGCCTGTCATGGGATATGGGGAAGAAAGATGATGGAACCTCCAGCCAGTTAATCTCAGAGCAAACTGCCAGATGTCCACGCAGTGCTTGAGACCCTGAATATCCTGCCCAGTGGCCTGGCACTGTAGAAAGGTTCATGCTGAGAGGCTATCTAGTTGGGTCACAGGCAAAACACCTGTGACGAGGTGTTATTGACAGGGTATATAAGAAAGGGGAATGAACGATAAAATTTAAATTGCAAATTTCTAAACATCTATCAGCCACTAGAAGGAGCAAAACAAACCCGCAAACCAATCCTTCAGCTGGGAAAATTTAGTCACCCGATTGTTTACAAGTCTTGGGGAGGCAAGGGAGTTTGAGGCCACCACTGCCCTCTAGGGGGCAGTAGGTGCTTGGAACCAGTAGCTGCCAAGCGGCGGCAGCAACAAGGGCACTTACCGCTGATGTCCTTCTCCACCCATGTGAAGGTGACTCCTCCTTCTTTGCTGCTTTCACTGAATCTCAGCAGGAAGGTGCCTGGGGGCTTGGTGCTCAGGATGGCCCGCTCCCGCTCCTTGCTGATGAAGCCCATTATGTACCTGGAATCCAAAGAAGGGCAACCACATCGTTTGGGCTGAGTGACTTGGTCACACCTGTGCGCTGCCACACAGAAGAGCTTCAACCTACCCTTCATTCCAAAGGGCCAGGATGTACTTTTTCACGAGGTCAATGATATTGTCCAGCCAGACCCAGAAGGAGAAGCCCTTCCCAGCCATGTTTTCCTGGAGAAAGGAATGATGCAAAAGTCAAGTCCACCATCATCCCGGCCCTTCTCCCTCCTGGGACACTGCACAGCCAGAGCCTGGGGCGGGTAGGGGCTCTACCTAAAGGCAGGTCCTACTGGCTGCGAGAGCAAGGGCGCAGGCCTCACACCATCCACCACCACCTTGCAGGTGAGCACAAGGATTCAACAAGATCACTTACTTTGCAAAATTTAGCCCACGTGATCTGACACCCTGAATAGTTCACACCAGGCCCTGAAGAGGGGAAAAAAAAGAATGAAGTGATGAAGTAGAAGTTTTCTAGCTGTGAATCAAGATCTTCCTCAAAACATACATTTATCCCACAATGGGCCATGAAACCATTGGCTCTCATGTATTTGAAGGGTGCCCTTGTACATCTGCATGTGTCTGTCTGTAGAAATACACATATCCATTCCCGAGTTGTCATTTAACCGAGCGGAGGTAGTGGGTGATGGACAATATCGAGCCCCCCTGCTCTCTCTAGCCTTGGGTGGTGGCCCAAGGACCAGCAGCTCACACTACCAAGCCGACAGCTAGGGTTAGAAGGCTGCATTCAGTGGCAGCACAGGACAAAGCTACTTTTAGCTCCAAGTAGCACAAAAAAACATTGTACTTAAAATTTTTTTCAAAGGGAGAAAAGTTTTAAAATAGCCTATAGTTTATTGAAGAAATGGAAAGGGAATACCAAGCCTTTAGTTCCATCTTCTTTTTTCTTTTTTTCTTGCAGTACTAGAGATTGAACCCAGGGGCATTCTACCTCTGAGCTACACCTCCAGTCCTCCCCCCTGCCTTTTTTTTTTCAAAACAAGGTCTTGCTAGGTTGCTGACAGTCTCACTACATTCGTTGCTGAGGCTGTCTTTGAACCTCCAACTTTCCTGTTTCAGCCTCCCAAGTACTGGGATTACAGGCATGTGCCACCATGCCCTAATTCCATCTTCTAACAGACACTTAAAATATCTTCTAAGGTTTGATAGAGTCGTGCCCTGGAAGTGCAAGAGAGTCAGCAGCCAAGACTTTATAAAAATGATTATCACAGCCAGGCATTGTGGCACACACTTGTAATCCCAGTACTTGGAAGGCCAAGACAGGAGGATCATAAGTTCATGGCCAGCCTCAGCTACTTAGTGAGGCCCTCTGCAACTTAGTGAGACCCTGCTTCAAAATAAGGAATATAAAATAGGTCTGGGAGCGTGGCTTGGAGGTAGAATGACTCTGGGTTCAATCCGTAGTTCCACCAAAAAAAACCCCGCCAAGATATAAACTTCCACACTGTGACACCCAGCCTGGCACCAGCACAGTGCCCTGCTCAAGGCAGGGACTAGAGACACACCGCCCGATGACAGCCCCATAGCCCAGACTGCTTTGTGAGGAGGGTGGTGGGGAGAAGAGGTAAAACACTGACCTAAGAGCTTCTCCGCCAGCGTCGTCAACTGCTCGATGCTCAGGCCTCGCTTCGTGGTGGAGGAGAACTGCCAGCTCAGCACCTCAGCCACTTGATCCCACGTTCCAATTGGGGGCTTGGTGAAAAAGTTCACGTTCTGCCGAAGATAGCACAATTGCTTATTTAGATGAGAGGGCAGTGGGAACGACCTGCACGGGCACCGAGGAGTCGCAAGAGAACGTGGTTTCCGCGCAGATGGGGCACTAACCTTGGGGTTGTTGGTCAGCATGTTATACCACAGGATTGATGCCCAGGCATTCGGCATCTGACAGATGTTGGAGATCACCACTACTGGCAAGGAGTGGGTCTGTGGAGTATGTGGGGAAGGAGTTAGGGAGGCAGCAGGGTTTTTACGGCTTCCCAAATCTCTCCACCCCTATCTCTGAGTTTGGAATAGAAGGACGTCCCACAAACCACACTTGCTTTTCCAGGTCTTTCTTAATGTAAAAATCAAGAAGGCTGGGAAGAGAGAA
>PVLC010028342.1:0-21073 GCA_004027655.1 Graphiurus murinus
CCCTCCCCTCCCCTTCCTCCCCCCTCTCTTCTTTCTTTCTTCTTTTATGGTGCTGAGGATTGAACCCAGGGGCATTCTACCTCTGAGCTACACCCCTACACTGATTTTATTTTTTATTTGGAAACAAGTTCTTTCTAAATTGCTGAGGGTCTCACTAAGTTGCTGAGGCCGGCTTTGAGCCTGTGATCCTCCTGTCTCAGCCTCCCAAATACTGGGATCACAGGCCTGCCCCACCACACCCAGCTTAGTTTTTAAATCCTTAAAATCCTTATTTGGAGTAATCTCCTCATGCCCAGTGGTGTGTGCGTGTGTGCGTGCGTGCATGCGTGCGTGCATGTGTGTGTCTGGAATCCCAGCTTTATCATGATCTTCCCAATGAAGATAGAAAGGAAGTGGGATGGGGCTAGGGGTGGGAACATTCAGGGCTTCCACAAAGAGAGGTATTTCAATGGGGAAATCCGCGGAGGCTGCTGTGCGAGACCACAGCGTGGGGACTGAATGAGAGCAGAGACCTGGGATCTCCTGTTTGTGCTGTGGGCACGTCCAGTTGCCCCCATAACTAGTCACACTTCTTGGTGGCCATAAGAAAAATTAGTTGTATGTAAGAAATATATACTAGGAAAGAAAAAGAAGGGGGAGGGGAAGTAAAATAGGCAGAGGTAGCCGGGCGTGGTGGCGCACGCTTGTAATCCCAGCATTCGGGAGGCTGAGACCAGAGGAGCCGGGTTCGTGGCCAGCCTCGGCTACCTAGTGAGCAACTCCGCAACTTAGTGAGACCCTGTTTCCAAATAAAGAATAAAAAATAGGGCTGGGGGTGTAGCTCGGAGGTAGAATGCCCCTGAGTTCAATCCCCAGTACCGCAAAAAAAAAAAAAAAAAAAAAAAATAGGCAGAGGTAAAGGGCTAAAGGAGTCAAAATTAAGAATCATCTAAGAAAATTTAAAAAGAATACAACTAAATCTTAAAAGCTTAGGACAAGTAATAAAGCAAGATATTTTGAAAATGAGAGGTGACATAAAAGATTTAAAGTAAAAGACGTGAAAAACGAGAACTACTGAAAGCCACTGAAATAAAAAGGTACGTTTGAAAGTAAGAAGGATGTAAAATATGTTAAAAATGAAACTACGGAGCTGAGAAATGAAAATAGTTATTTTTTAAAGTGTGAAAGGAGAAACTTTAAAAAGTCCTCAACAGAGGAAAAATAAGAATTTAAAGTAAAAAAAAATAAAGACAAAATGGGATCAAGTCTAAAAGGTGAAGAAATTTAGTCAGGCATTATGGTGCACGCCTGTAATCCTAGTGCTTGGGAGGCTGAGACAGAAGGATCACAGGTTTGAGGCTAGCCTCAGCAATTTAACAAGACCCTGTTTCAAAATTAAAAAAAAAAAAAAAAAAAAAAAAAAAAGGGAACTGGTGGTGTAGATGTAGAATGTCTCTGGGTTTAATCCCAGTTCCTCCCTCAAAAAAAAAGAAGCAGTCTCTAAAATATCTTTAAGTAATTATAGAGGGTTCATCCTCTGATATCTGGCTATCGTTGAATGTGTGTTCTCTTACCACAAGATGTTCAGGGTCTTCTCTTTTCCATTTCTAACCCATTCAAATGTTACACCACAAGAAATGTAATGCATTACCTTTTCCTTATATTTATTCTGTCTATTATTAACATAGGTCTTATACATTACTTGCTTTATCAAAAGTTAGAAGTTGTATTTGTCTGTTTTACCCTATTGTAATAAAACACCTGAGGCTGGTAACTCTTCAAAGAAAAGAGGTTTATTTAGCTCATTGTTCTGGAGGTTCAAGTGCTCACATTTGCGGAGGCAGAGTCCCAAGGCAGAGTCCCAATGCAGTGCAGGGCATTGGGCAAGAGACAAAGAGCACTCGTGGTCTCTTTTGGTGTCTTTCCCTCTTCTTATAAGGCCACCGGTATTATTTAGAGTTCCGGTTAGGAGGATCTGAGCACTTTACATGAAGTTGTTTGTCCTGCATGCACCAACAAGGTGTGTGAGTACTGTACAGGTGTCTATCATTCCGGGGTAACATTGATTCATCTGTAGAAGTCCTGTACTGAGAAGGAAAAGAAAAAGCTGTGAGTAGGATTAAATGGGGCCCTTTATTTTGAATAATATACAGATTTCCATCAGACCAGTATTCATTAAATGGACAAAAATCTGGCATTCATGACGACTATCAGGGACATTTATAAATGGGATAATCTCTGAGTCAGATGAATGATTTTGGGGGAATCTTTGGCCAACAATGCTCAGATTCAAATGCATGGTGAAGAGCTGGCCGGTGGTGGTGCACGCCTGTAATCTCAGTACTTGGGAGGCTGAGACAGAAGGATCGCAAGTTCCAGGACAGCCTCAGCAAGTAGTGAGACTTGTCAACCTCGCGAGATCCTGTTTCCAAAAAAGAAATAAAACTGGGCTGTGGGTGTAGCTTGAAGGTAGAATGCCTCTGGGTTCAATCTCCAGTACCACAAAAAAGAAAAAAAATGCATGATGAATTGAAGCTTTTGCTCTTTTCTAGGTTGACTTATATAATTCTAGGCTCTGATAATAATTAAGGAATATTTAAAGGGGGGTTGTTTAAAGTGAACAAGATTTTTTTTTTCTAACGTGACTTGATCATAGGTTTAGAGAATAGAGGGGAGGGTGGATACAACCAAAGCAGAGTATATGCGTGTATGGAAATGCCACAGTGAAACCCACAAACTTGTATGACTAAGATGATCGAATAATTACAATAAAATAAATGAAGTGGGAGGGGAAATGACTCTAAAAATCATAGTTGTAATCACAGTATTACGTTTTGTCTTATAAAAATTTCTTAAGCCAGTGGAATACACACACACACACACACACACACACACACACACACACACTTTTTGTTACTAATTTGAAACAGGGTTTTACTAGATTGCTGAGAGTCCCGCTATGTTGCTGATCCTCCTGTCTCAGGCTCCCAAGAACTGGGATTACAGGTGTGCGCCACCATGCCTGGCTGAGAAGATTTTTTAATACTGAAGTCCAATTTAGCAAACTTCTGTCCTGTTAGTTTATTTTGCAGTGCCAGGCATGGAGCCCAGGGTTTTGCACATTCTAGGCAAGTTCTCTGCCACTGAGTTACATCCCCGTGCCTTTTTATTTTTTAAAACTTTGAGACAGGGCCTCACTGAGTTGTCCAGGTTGGTCTCACACTTGAGATTCTCTTCCCTTCGCCTCCCAAGTAGCTGGCACTACAGATGTGCACCACGCACCCCGCTCTCCTAGACAGTCTGTGGTTTTAGATTTTATATGTAGGTCTAGGGCTCATTTGGATTGATTTTTGCATATGGTACAAGGTACAGACAAAGTTTATTTTGTTGCCATGTGGATATACAATTATTTCATCTTCATCTCTTGAAAAGATTATCCTCTATTCACTAAATTACTTTTATATCTTTGTTGGAAATCAGTTGTTTATATAATTACGGGTCTATTTCTGGACCTTTATTCTGTTCATTGATCTATTTGTCTATAATTATGCCAATACTACGTTATCCTGGTGAGTCTTGAAATCAGGTAGTCTACTCTTGTATACTATGATATGCTATTGTATGTCAGGTAGTACATTGCATATGTTCTTCTTTTTCAAAGGTTTTAGGCCCTTTGTACTTCTTATATGAATTTTGGAATCAGTTTGTCAATTTCTACATAAAAGTTGGCTAAGATTTTGATTGGAATTACATTGATTGAATCTAAAAATAAATTTGGGGGGAATTGACATCTTAAATTGTTAAGTGTTAGCAGGGCATGGTGGTACATGCCTGTAATCCTAGTACTTGGGAGGTTGAGGCAGAAGGATCACAGGTTTGAGGACAGTCTCAACAAATAGTGAGACTCTTACCAACCTAGCAAGACCTTGTTTCAAAATAAAAATAAAATAAGGCTGAGGGTGTATCTCTAAGGTAGAATGCCCCTGGATCCAGTCCCCAGTACCACACACACACACACACACACACACACACACACACACACACACACACACCCCACAAACAAACAAACAAACAAACAAACAGACAGACAAACAAAAAACAAGTACATTGTTAAGAGTTAGCCAGGCATGGTGGCACATGCCCGTAACCCGAGTATTTGGGAGGTTGAGACAGGAGGATCGCAGGTTCAAGGAAGCCTCAGCAAGAAGTGAGACTCTCATCAACCTAGCAAGACCCTGTTTCAAAATAAAAATTAGAAAAAGTCAGGCTAGGGGTATAGCTTGGAGGTAGAATGCCCCGGGTTTAATCTCCAGTATCGTATTAAAAAATTGTTAAATGTTTAGGGTTTGGAATCACTAACAAAGTGTTTTTAACCATTTATTTAGATCTTCTTTGATTTATCTCTGCAATATTTCTAATTTTCAGTGTGTAAATAAATTCACTTGTCAGATTTATCTCCAAATATTTAACTTTTTTCATGCTATGATGGTGGTGGTGGTGGTGGTGTGTGAGTTGCTGGGGATTGAACCCAGGAACATTCTATACCCCCCAGTCCTCTTTTATTTGGGAACAGGATCTTGCTAAGTTGCTGAGGCTGGCCTTGAACCTGCAATCTTACTGTCTTAAACTCCCAAGTACTGGGATCACAAATGTACACTATGATGCATAGCCATAATAGTGTTACTTTACATTTCAATTTTCAATTATTTGCCGGGTAAAGCTGACTTTTATAAATTTATCTTGTATTCTGCAACCTTCTATAACCTTATGTGTTAATTCTACTAGCTTTTTTGAAGAACTGATCAAGTTTTCTATAGAGATGATAATTTTGTCCATAAATAAAGCCACTGTACATCTTCCTCTTTTTTTTTTTTTTGTGGTACTAGGGATTGAACTGAGGGGCATTCTACCTCTGAAGATACACCCCTCAGCCCTATTTTATTTTTATTTTGAAACAGGGTCTCACTACTTGCTGAGGCTCTCCTTGAACCTGCGATCCTCCTGTCTCAGCCTCCCAAGTACTGGGCTTACAGGCATGTGCCACCATGCCCAGTGATCTGGATATTTAAATTTTTTTTTTCCTTGACCTGTTTTACAGGCCATAATTTCCAGGAATATGTTGAATAGGAATAATGAGAGCAGGCATCCTTACCTTGTTCCTTATCTTAGGGGGAAAAGCACTGAATACTCCACTCTTGAGTATAGCATTAGCTGCAGGGTTTTTTGCATCTATGGTTGTGCTGTTGGAGACTGGTACTAGGGAAGCCAAATTTGTCCCGGGGCTTGTTCAGCAAATACGCCTGAATCAGGAAGCAAAACAACTTCTCTTTGCAATAGATCTTCTATTTGTTGACGAAATTTAATACGGTCTCAGTTGACAATGGAAACATACCTATGGCCCTGGAGTTAGGTCTGAAGGGTGAATTTGCAGGCAAGAAGCAATGAGGTCATAAAGGGTGTGCTGTCATTCAGAGACTACACTTGCTTCCCATCGGATAGCCAGTATCTTGCAGACTGTTGTTTTATGTATTTTATCCAATGTTTGGTTGTTTCAGGCGCGAGAGCAGATATAGTCGTTGCTGTTTTGTCTTGGCCAGCAGCAGAAGTACTCCCTTACCACATTTTCGAGTAGTAACTTGAGCAGGCCATCTGTTTCCTTCTAGCTCCCTGATGGAGGCGCTTGTATTTGCTGTACACTGGTGGTTATGCTGAAAAGTGTGCGTAGATTCAGGCTAAACATTTTTTTTGGGCAAGCCACACTTCCTAAATCATGCATCGTGTGAGCGGTCTCACTTACAGTCATATCCCTGCGGTGACTCGGTAAAGGTGAGGGTTGCCAGATCTTGCCATTGTGAAGGCTCCTTTCCTTTATGGTTACCAAGGAACGTGTGGGGTGAGGCTTTCCCACCTCGGGACCATCCTGTCTCACAAACACCTTCGCCTGATGCTTTTTAGCAGGCACTGATGACCCTGCCCTGAACTCATGTCTTTATTTGGGTCTGGAAAACAGCGAATTTCTAATTGTGTCACAAGAGCTAGGTTTATATTTGTCATTCTTCTGTAAAGGAGAGCTTTCCATCATTCATTGAAGGTGAAATTTTGTTTCTTTAAAATGAGCTGGATATGGTGGTGCCCACCTATGATCCTATTACTTTGGAAGGCTGAGATGGGAGGATCACAGGTTCAAAGTCAGACTCAGCAATTTAGTGAGACCATAAAAAATAAAATAATCCTGGGGGTATAGCTCAAAGATAGATAAATTCCCAGCATGTGTGTGCGTGTGTACACACACACACACACACACACACACACACACACACACACACACAAGGTAAATAATCCTTTTAGCCAATGTGCTGGCACACACTTGTAATCCCAGTACTTGGGAGGCTGATATGGGAGCATCACAGGTTCGAGGCCAGCCTCAGCAACTTAGCAAGACTCTTAGTAACTTAGTGAGACTGTTTCAAAACAAATAATAAACTGGGTGTGTGGCCCATGCTTATAATCCCAGTACTTGGGAGGCTGAGACAGGAGGATTGCAGGTACCCAGCCAGTCTCAGCTACTTAGTGAGGCCCTCTGCAATCTAGTGAGACCCTGTTTGAAAATAAGGAATAAAAGATAGGGCTGGGGATAGAGCTTGGAGGTAGAATGCCCCTCGGTTCCATCCCCAGTGCTGAAAACAATAATTAATAATAATAAAAATAACAACAATAACAACAGGGCTTGGGGTGGAGTTCAGAGATAGAATACGCCTGGGTAAAATCTCTACTAACAATAGTAACACACACACACACACACACACGATAGAGTACTTCTTATTTTTCTCCTTTACTTACTAATTTTTAGAAAGAGGAGTTAGTCACCCCCGATGGCAATGAATGAGCTTTCTTTCTTCTCCCTCTTGCTTTTAATATTACAGTTATGGCTTGGATGTTGAACATTCCTGAGAGGTCCGTGTGTTAAAGTCTTGGTTCCCGGGTGGTGACCTGGGAAGGTGGTGGAACCTTTAAGGGGTTAGGACAAGTCTGAGGTCCTTGCATCATTGGAGCATGTCTTCACAGGGGACTGCGGGACCTGGCCCTCATCTTCTGTCACGAGTTGAGCAGTTTGCTTCACCACATGCTCCCTGTTGTGGACACCTGGCACCCCATCAGAGCCCACAGCAACGGGTCTGTCTGATCTTACACAGAAACTTCCAGAACATGAGACAAAATAAACCTTATTTCTTTGTAAGTTAGTTATCTCAGGCATTTTGCTGTAGTAATGGGAGAATAACTAACACAATTGCTATGGGCTCATGGATTCTGTTTATTCAATTTTTGTAACAGGCTACAGTTATCTTTTCAAAAAATGCTTTCGCTGGCTGAGTGTGGTGGTGCATACCCCAGTAATCCTAGTACTTGGGAGGTTGAGACAGGAGGATTGCAGATTCAAGGATAGTCTCAGCAAGTAGTGAAACTGTCATCAACCTAGTGAGACCCTGTTTCAAAATAAAAATAAAATAGGACTGGCGGGGAGTATAGCTCAGAGGTAGAATGCCCTGGGTTCAATCCCCAGTGCTACACACACGTGTGCATGCACACACACACACACACACACACACACACACACACACACTTTTGTTGCCCCAAATTTGGCCACAGAAATGCCTCCAGTCTGGCTTCTGATCCTTTAATCTTGGTCCTCATTACCACACCGTGAATATTTAGTGGCTTCTTTGCTTTATATATGCTCATTTTGTTCACTCCTTGACCTACACCTAGAGTCACTATTTTTTTTTTTTCAAGGAGTATTGGGGGAAGGTTTTTGGAAACTGGGATGTGGGTTCTAGGTGGGTATGTGGGTGTACTGGAGTTCTCCTGAGAAACAAAATCAATGGGATATGTGTACACACACACACACACACACACACACACACACACACACACACTCACAGTCATTCCTCCATATTCAAGAAGATCGGTTTCCAGGACCCCTGTGTATAACAAAATTTGTAGATACCCATGTCCCTTATAGGAAGTGGTGTAGTATTTGCATGTAGCCTCTCCACATCCTTTTGTATATTTTATTTATTTCTTTTGCAGTACTGGGGATTGAACTACCTCTGAGCTACACCCCCAGTCCTATTTTTTATTCTTTATTTTTTTGAAACAGGGTCTCACTAAGTTGCCGAGGGCCTCACTAGGTAGCTGAGGCTGACCTCGAACCTGGATCCTCCAGTTTCAGCCTCCCAAATGCTGGGATTACAAGCGTGTGCCACCACGCCCAGCTCTTTTGTATACTTTAAATCATTTCTATATTATTTATTTATTTACTTATTTATTTTTGGTAGTACTGAAGATAGAAACCAAGGGCATTCTACCCCTGAGCTATACCTCCAGCCCTATTTTATTTTGAAACAAGGTCTCACGAAGTTGCAGCAGGCCTCACTAAGTTGCTGAGGCTGGCCTCAAACCTGTGATCCTCCTGTTTCAGCCTCCCAAGTACTGGGATTATGGGCATGCTCCCCCACACCTGGTTTTTATTATTTACAATACCTAGTACAATGTAAATGTTATGTAAATAGTTGTATACTATATTATCTAGGGAATGATGACAAGAAAAAAGTTTGTACATGTCGGGGGCCTAGCCTGGCCAGCTGGACCTTACCTCTAGATGGCGCCTGGTAAAGTGCCAGAAGCAGCTACAGGTGGATTACATCCCGAAGCTGTGCCACGCCAGAGCGCATGCACCAGCACACCCGACTCGTGGCTGGCCAGGTGAGAGCTGTACGAGACACCTCGTGGCTTAGGCCCGGTGCAGCTATAAGAGCCTCCACCTCTCGCATAGAGAGAGGCACGGCTAATAGCGCGCACGGCTAGGGGAACAAACGCTCGGCTAATAGAGAGAGCGCGGCTAAAGAGAGCGCTGCTAAAAGCTGCTGGGGAAAGGCTGGTTGGGAAGTTCTGGGAGGAATTGGTTGGGAAGAAGAAGCGGTTGGGAAGAGGTTGGCCGGGTTGCTGGGGAAGTCCTGGGAAGAAAGATTGTGGGTTGCTAGTGGAAGACGGGTTGTTAGAGAGAGGGGTTATTGGAAGTCTGTAGGAAAAGCACTATTTGGAAAGACCTCAGCACTGTGTTTGTTATCGTGTGTGCAACGCCTTGATCCCAGAAAGAGAGAGTTATAATAAAAGAGGTTCGAACCAGTAGCATTTAGCCGGCGTCTTTTATTGGGGCCTCATGGCTGAGGGTTCAGCCTGGGGCGCCCGATATGTACATGTTCAGTTTGTACATGTACATATATATGGAAAATATATATATGTGGAAAAAGATATATATGAAAAAATTTTGTATGTACTGAACATGTGCAGACTTCTTTCTTGTCATTATTCCCTAGATAATGATATACATCCCTAGATCTATCTATCTATCTATCTATCTATCTATCTATCTATCTATCTATCTATCATTTATCTATCTTCATCATCATCTTTGTAGTACTGGAATACTAGGGGTTCAATTCAGGGATGCCATACCACTGAGCTATACCCCCAGCCCTTTTAATTTTTTATTTTGAGATAGAGCCTAGTTAAGTTGCCCAGGCTGGCCTCATGCTTGAGACCCTTCTGTCTCAGTCTCCCAAATAGCTGGAACTCCATGCAGCACCACTAAGCATGGCTTTTATTTTTCTCAAAATCTAAGACGCTTTTTTTCTTTCTTTCTTTTTTTTAATATCAGTTCTTTGGAATGCAAGTTGCCAACGTTTTCTTGTTTTTCATCCTTTGTCTCTTGATCTTCTTTGCCGCCTGTGAGATGGCACAAAGACCACAGCAGCATCAAAGAAAAGTGTCTTGAGACCTCAATGGATCCATTTTTATTTTGGAAACTCCCTCTAGCCGTGTCAATATTCACGTTTAGGTATAGTCAGCTCCAATTACTGGTCACATCTTCTGTATTCTGCTTTTGTCACTTAAGATTATGGAATAAGTCACTTGGATGGAGGATCACATTCTAACTAATCAATTTGTTGCCACCTGGCAATAACTCAGAGTCAGTGTGCTTAGGTAGGTGTCCGGAGTCCTGATTTCCTTCCACACGTCCCAGAATCACTGGAAATTGTTTGCAGGTGGGAATCAGATCCTCCTCGGCTTGTGGAAGGCTGAGTCAGCTCTGCAGCCAACGCCCACAGCAGGCCGGCTTTCCTTTTGGAGATCTGAGATGCGTTAATTCCTGGCTCTCATGCCTGCCCTTAGACCCCGCCCCCCCCGACCCCGTCCTCCATTTCAATTCGCTGGTGCTCCCAATGAGCACACAGCAACCTCGGCTTCTCTGTTCTTCTCCCCCTCCACTTGGCTCTCACTTATGATCTTTTATAATGAACAACACACTTAGAGCTATTAACTGTGTGGAAATAATTTATTAAATGTTCAAATCTACCGTGTGTGTGTGTGTGTGTGTGTGTGTGTGTGTGTGTGTGAATGTATGTATGTATATATATTTTTTTCAATGCTGGGGATTGAACCCAGGGGCATTCTACCTCTGAGTTACACCCTAAGTTGCGGAGGGCCTCACTAAGTAGCTGAGGCTGGCCATGAACCTGTGATCCTCCTGTTTCTGCCTCCCAAGTATTGGGATTACAAGTGTGGGCCACCATGCCTGGCTCCTAATATATGTTTCTGTTGGTGGTGAAGATTACTTTTTACCTGTACTCACCACCCCCCCCTTTTTGTGGCACTGGGGAGTAAGCCCAGGGCCTTGTACACATGAGGAAAGCACTCTACCACTGAGTTTCATTCTTAACTCTTTTATTTTAATTAATTAATATAGTGGAACTAGAGATTGAACCCAGGGGCACTCTATCTCTGAGCTATATCTACAGCCTTATTTTTTATCTTTTATATTGAAATAGGGTCTCACTAAGTTGCAGAGGGTCTTGCTTAGTTGCTGAGGCTGGCTGTGAACCTGCAATCCTCCCGTTTCAGCCTCCCAAGTACTGGGATTACAGATGTGTGTTACCGTGCCTGGCTAATTTTTTATTTTGAGATAGGGTTTCACTAAATTACAAGGCTGAACTTGAACTTGGGATCCTCCTGCTTCAGCCTCCCCAATAGTTGAGATCACAGGCATGAACGTGGATTTTCTACCTCTTGAATCTTGATTTAAATATTTTTCTTTGCAAGTACAAGGTGACCAGATTATAGTTTTAAGCAAATAAAAGAATAGTTCCACATTTTTGTGGTACTGGTGATTGAATCCAGGGACATTTTCCCCTGAGCAATACACTAAGACCTCCTTTTTAAAATTTTTTTTTTTTTCGGTACTGGGGATTGAACTCAGGGGCATTCTACCTCTGAGCTACATCTCCAGCCCTATTTTTTATTCTTTATTTTGAAACAGGGTCTTACTAAGTTGCGGAATGCCTCATTAGGTAGCTGAGGCTGACCGTGAACCTGGATCCTCCAGTCTCAGCCTCCCAAATGCTGGGATTACAAGCATGCATCACCACGCCCGGCTCCTTTTTAAATTTTGAGACAGGGTCTTGAAAAATTGATGAGAGTCTTGTTAAATTGCTGAGGCTGGTCTCGAACCTGTGATCCTCTGTCTCAGCCTCTTGAGTACTGGGATTACACGTGTATGTTACCATCATGCCTGGTCGCAGTCTCATGGCTTTTAAAAGAGCTAAAGCTCTTATAGATGTAACATAAACATCTTGGGCATCTAAATATTTGGTAGAAAATACGCTTATCTTATTCTTTTTACTTTTAGAAAAATAGCTACAAACCAATTCTAACTACATCTTAGTTTAAGTTTATTTCTCATTGTCGCATTTTCCTCCAGGTTAAATAGGAGAAAAGGTATATATATATGGTAGTTATTTAAAGATGACTTCTTTTTTGGTTTCTATTTTTTTATTCCAAAAGATAATTTACAGCTATGCTATTCATAACAGTGGGGCCTTATATCCATACAGCTCACTAGTCACAAGTGCTTTTGCCTATATTGTATTTTGGACTCTGGCCAGATACTTCTCTGATAGCTTAATTAAACACAATTTGTTAAACTTTTAAAAACTCTAAAGATAGCCGGGCGTGGTGGCGCATGCTTGTAATCCCAGCATTCGGGAGGCTGAGACCGGAGGATCCGTGTTCGCGGCCAGCCTCAGCTACCTAGTGAGGCACTCTGCAACTCAGTGAAACTCGGTTTCAAAAATAAAGAATAAAAAATAGGGCTGGGGGTATAGCTCGGAGGTAGAATGCCCCTGAGTTCAATCCCCAGTACCGCAAAAAAAAAAAAAAAAAAAAAAAAAAAAAAAAAAAAAAAAAAAAAAAAAAAAAAAAAAACTCTAAAGATAGTGAGGCACTCCGCAACTTAGTGAGACCCGGTTTCAAAATAAAGAATAAAAAACAGGGCTGGGGGTATAGCTCAGATGTAGAACGCCCCTGAGTTCAATCCCTAGTACCGCAAAAAAACCAAAACCAAAAACAAAAACAAAAACAAAAACAAAAAAAACTCTAAAGAAATTGTCTTTGTGAAGACTAAACCTTCACTCAGAATCTTCTTGAATTATTTCTTTGGTGTAGGAAATATGGTTGTGTTAACCACAGCAAAACCGTGTGTGCAGATGTGCAACTCTTACCATTTATCCACGATTTTATAAGTCCAGGAACTGGTTTAGACATGGACTTAAGAATTTGAAAATCTTTCCATAATTTTCCTTTTTACTGTGTAAAGTGTTAATTGGAAGACTACTATAGTAATCTAATAACCATAGTTGTTATCCTGAAAAAATTATTGTAGACTTTTCTCTTAATCTGCTTATTGTGCTTTCAATTAAAATGCAGAACCAATAGTGTGGGATATTTCTATCTTAATGAAGATTCATTCATTAATAACATTGAGCATCTGTGTTTTAAAAATGGTTCTGCTCAGCTGGGCGTGGTGGCGCACGCTTGTAATCCCAGCATTCGGGAGGCTGAGACCGGAGGATCCGGGTTCGCGGCCAGCCTCAGCTACCTAGTGAGGCACTCCGCAACTTAGTGAGACCTGGTTTCAAAATAAAGAATAAAAAATAGGGCTGAGGGTATAGCTCGGAGGTAGAATGCCCCTGAGTTCAATCCCCAGTACCGCAAAAAAAAAAAAAAAAATGGTTCTGCTCAATCTGGGTGTGATGGTGGCACATGTCTGTAATCCCAGTACTTGGGAGACTGAGATAGGAGGATTGCAGGTTCGAGACCAGCCTCAGCAAGTAGTGAGACTCATCAACCTAGTGAGACCCTGTTTCAAAATAAAAATAAAATAGGGCTGGGGGTGTAGCTCAGAAGTAGAATGCCCCTGGGTTCAATTCCCAGCACCACAAGAAAAAAAAAAAAAAAAGTCTGCTCACTTGTCAGTTTGTTGAACTACTAATTTTTTTTTTTTTTTTTTTTTGCTACTGGGAATTAAACCCAGGGGTGTTATACCTTTGAGCTACACCCCTTGTCGTTTTTTAAAAATTTATTTTGAGCCGGGCGTGGTGGCACACGCTTGTAATCCCAGTACTTGGGAGGCTGAGACTGGAGGATCTGGGTTCGTGGCCAGCCTCATCTACTTAGTGAGGCCCTCTGAAATTTAGTGAGACCCTGTTTCAAAATAAAGACTAAAAATAGGGCTGGGGATGTAGCTCAGAGGTTCAGAGGTAGAATGCCCCTGGATTCAATCCCTAGTACCGCAAATATATAAAAAAAAAAAAAAAAATTGAAACAAGATCTTGCTAAATTGTCGAGCCTGGCCTCGAACTTGCAATCCTCCTTTCTCAGCCTCCCAAGTACTGAAATTATAGGTGTGCGCTACCACACTTGGCTTCATTTTGTTTCTGTGTGTGCTGTATAAACTCCTGGCAGATTTTTATTCTCTAAACGTAGTGTATTTCTCTTCATGTTCTTGCCTGAGGCGTTCTCTTCCCTGTTATGGCCAGTATCATAACAGCATCCTATTTTCGCTGTGGCAGATTGAAGTAAGAGTAGATGAAGAATGGAAAACAGGGCTCCTTTGTTTGGGGCTGCTTAGCAGTTATCTGAGTGTATAATTTCTGGAACTAGATGGAGCCAAAGGGCACCCTTGTCCCTTTAAAAATAGCTGGGAGAAATCATCTTTCTTTGTTGCTCTATCATTACTGCGGGGGCTTGACATTTCCTCCTCACACCATTCAAAAGCAGATCTCCACAGCTGTCTGGACCGTCCACCTGCTGCAGAAAATAGTTTTGAGAGAGGACATGCCTCTCGGGTCGCTGGTGGCAGATCCCCAGTGCTGGCTTTGCCATGCTAAGGACTGTTGACCTGTTACCCCCTGGAGCCCGTTGGGGCACAGCCTCCGCCTCTGCCTCCTCTATTCTCTCAAAGCTCCATTCATAGAATGGCCCATGATGAGTGAATGGGGTTCCATCTCTTTCCCTGCTCCTGCCCTGGCTCCTGACTGCTAAATTAAAAGGGAATTTTCTCATGTGCTGAGTGGCTCTTCCAAAAGTTTCCTCCTCTCTGCTCTGGTGCCTTAGAACTTATTTTGCGTGTGTGTGTGTGTGTGTGTGTGTGTGTGTGTGTGTTACTGGGGATTGAGCCCAGGGGCATTCTACCTGCAAGCTACACCCCCAGCCCTATTTTTTTATTTTATTTTTTTTGCGGTACTAGGGATTGAACTCAGGGGCATTCTACCTCTGAGCTATACCCTCAGCCCTGTTTTTTATTCTTTATTTTGAAACCAAGTCTCACTAAGTTGCGGAGTGCCTCACTAGATAGCTGAGGCTGGCCGTGAACCTGGATCCTCCGGCCTCAGCCTCCCGAATGCTGGGATTACAAGCGTGTGCCACCACGCCCGGCTCTATTTTTTATTCTCTATTTTGAAACAGGGTCTTGCTAAGTTGTGGAAGGCCTCACTAAGTAGCTGAGGCTGGCGGTGAACCTGAGATCCTCCTGTCTCAGTCTCCCAAGTACTGGGATCACAGGAGTGGGCCACTATACCCGGCTTGAGCAGAACCATTTTAAAAACACAGATGCTCAATGTACTTTTTTTTTTTTTTTTTAAGAAATATATTAAAATTGATGACATGTCTTCTATCCCATGAGTATCCATCCAGCTAGCTGCCTGGAGCAAAAAGACACTCCTCTTAGCCACCTCTCCAGATTTTCACGTAAACAATTCTTGGGGAGTACAGAATATCAGGACTTGTTGGTAGCTCATTTCCATTTTATCCTTTTGGCTGCTATAACAGCTACTTTCTCAGTGTCTCCTTGATCAAAACCTTCTGATGGTTGAAAATTCCAGAGGCAGCCGAGCATGGTGGTGCATGCTTGTAATCCCAGCATTTGGGAGGCTGAGACCGGAGGATCCGGGTTCGTGGCCAGCCTCAGCTACCTAGTGAGGCCCTCCGCAACTTAGTGAGACCCTGTTTCAAAATAAAGACTGAAAAATGGGGCTGGGGATATACCTCGGAGGTAGAATGCCCTGAGTTCAATCCCCAGTACAGCAAAAATAAATAAATAAATAAATAAATAAATAAATAAATAAATAAATAAATAAATAAATAAAATAAAAATGAATCTCCTCTTCTGCCGGAGTCTGGACAATGGGTTCAGTTGCCACAGACCGGGGGACTATCTATAACCATTAAATCGGCGCCGCATTTGTCTCTGGCTTTGTGTACCTCCCGGAGTTGGGAAGCGCTCACCTGTCTCACCCTGGACCTCCCGCCTGGTCCCTGGTTGTCCAGGCCCCAGACCGCGGCCTCCCATTCAGACCAGCCTGGCTCTGTCCTGTTGCCCACACATTCCCTTCTCGAAGCGTTCCTCTCGTCGCATCTCCTTGGGTCTGGCTCTCTTGAGGACCCAGGCAATTTCTTACTGTTTGACCAGGTCTGCCAAGTCCCGAGTTAGGCACTGTGGGTGCAGAGAGGAAGACGCACCATCTCTGTCCTCCGGGAGCTTGCCCTCTAGAAAGAGGAAATGGACCACAGACCAACGAGGAGAAAACGGTGTTTTGCTGAGTATGTCTGGTGAATGGGGGATGGGGAGGTGTGGTCATCCGCGGGTAGTTTCATGGTTAGGGAAAGCTTCAGGAAGGAGGTGTCTAGCAGCCTGCAAGAAGACAAGAGAGGTTTTAGGAAGTTACTGTAATGGTCCAGAAAAGAGATTGATGAGGGCCTAGATACAGCATCAGTAGGAGGAAAGGAAAATAAGCAACCGATGAGGGAGGTGGAGGTGAAGAATGGTGTGGGTGTAGGGAGGGGGAGCCAGGCAGGGAGAGTGAAACTGAACCAGAGCTCCCGGGAGACCCATCAGTGGTGAGGTCTCCATTCACAGAGACTGCTCCTGGGTTTGAGGAAAAATACTGCCTGCAGAAAGAATTTTATTAACAATTTTTTGGGGGTGCTGGGGACTGAACCCAGAGGCATTCTACCTCCGAGCTATACCCCCAGTCCTATTTTTTATTCTTTGAAACAAGGTCTCACTAAGTTGCAGAGGATCCGGGTTCGCGGCCAGCCTCAGCTACCTAGTGAGGCACTCCGCAACTTAGTGAGACCCTGTTTCAAAATAAAGAATAAAAAATAGGGCTGGGGGTACAGCTCGGAGGTAGAATGCCCCTGAGTTCAATCCCCAGTACTGAAAAAAAATTATGGCTTTTGTTCATTCAATCTGACAAATATTTATAGAAGTTATTAGGGTCTTTTTTTTTTTTTTTTTTGCGAAACTGGGGATTGAACTGAGGCATTCTACCTCCGAGCTATACCCCCAGCCCTATTTTTTATTCTTTATTATGAAACCGAGTCTCACTAAGTTGCGGAGTGCCTCACTAGGTAGCTGAGGCTGGTCGCGAATCTGGATCCTCCAGTCTCAGCCTCCTGAATGCTGGGATTACAAGCGTGCGCCACCACGCCTGGCTTATTAGGGTCTTAAAGTTGAAGATTTATAATCTCATCATAGAAACAATACATATACATACAAGAGTCTAAGATAATGAAATGAGACACCATAGGGTTAATTATCAAAATGCAATGTACAGTTGGCCCTTTGTATCTGCAGGTTCCATATCCTGGGAGTCAGCCAACTGCAGATAGAATTGTGTGTGTGTGTGTGTGTGTGTGTGTGCGCGCGCGCGTGCGCGCGCGCGCGCGGGAGCTACTGAGGATTGAACTCAGAGGCATTTTACCTTCGAGCTACACCCCCAGCCCAATTTTATTTCTTATTTAGAAACAAGGTCTCACTAGGTTGCTGAGAGTCTCACTACTGTCCTTGAACCTGTGATCCTCCTGCCTCAGCCTCCCACGTACTGGGATTATAGGCATGTACCACTACGCCCAGCTCTATAGAAAATATTTTTACAAATTACTAGCTGGATATAGTGGTTCACACCTGTAATCCCAGTACTTAGGAGTCTAAGACAGTAGGATTGCAGGTTTGAGGTCAGCCTCAGCAACTTAGTGAGACCCTCAGCAACTTAGCAAGACCATGTTTCAAAATAAGAAATAAAAAGAGAGGTAAAATGCCTCTGGGTTCAACCCCTAGTATAAAAAATTTACAAAAATTGTATATTGTACATGTCTACATGAACAAAGTTCTCCTTGTCATTCTTACCTAAAAAGTACAGGGTAATAACTATTATAGAGCATTTACATTGTATTCTGCATTATAAGTAACCTAGAGATGATTTAAAGGACACAGGATGATATGTATAGTTTATATGTAAATCCTCCACCAATTTATATGAGGGACCTGAGCATCTGCAGATTTGGTTATGCTGTGGGGGGAGGCACTGGTATCAGTTCCCCATGGATACTGAAGGACAGCTGCATACAAAAGTATTTTTGAAAAAGGAGCTGAAGGTGTAGCTAAGTGGTAGGGCACTTGCCTAGGATGTGGGAAGCCCTGAGTTCAATCCCCAGCACTGTAAGGAAAAAGTCCTAACTGTCCAACAATTGTTTTGGGGGGTACTGGGGCTTGAAACCAGGGGCATTATACCTCTGAGCTACAATCCCAGACCTTTTTATTGTTTGTTTTGAAACAATCTTGCTAGGTTGCTGAAGACCTCTTTAAGCTGCTGCTCCTGTCCTTGAACCTGCAATCCTCCTGTCTCAACCTTCCAAGTACTGGGATTACAGGTGTGTGCCACTGTGCCTGGCTTCAGTTGTATTATTTTATAGAATAAAATAATTTTTATGCTGGAAAGGCTATTTAAGATCACTGGAGTATAGTGATTCCCAACTATGAGAATCCAGGGAAAGAGAAGCTGCCTACCTTCCCTCCCCTCCCCTTCCCTTCTCCTCTTCCATTCTCACCCTTTCCCCTTATCTCCTTGTCTTCCTAACCCAGGGTATTCTATCTATCTCTGAGCTACACCCTTAGCCCTTATTATTTTTTTTAAATTTTGAAACAGAGTCTAAGTTGCTGAGAGTCTTGCTGAGTTATTAAAGCTGGCCATAGACTTGTGATCTTCCTGTCTCAGCCTCCCAAGTACTGGGATTGTAGCTGTATGCCACCATGCCTGGCTAGAAGACTTTTTTTTTAACTTCTTATTTGAGCATTCAGATGGAAATAAAAGTCTTAAGATGTGCTACTGACTTTTGTTCATCTAAATAATAGGGTATAAACAAGGCCTTAAAATAATGAAAATGTAGGACACACTTTACATGAAACTATGGAAACAGAATGGACTATTTTGCTTAAAATAGAACACCTATATTTAGGAGCTTTTAGTCTAGCATGACCTTGACATTTACGTCAACACAGTAGTTTTCAGTCTGATTATAAATCCCCATGTTCTACCTTTTGTCTCTAAACCACTCCATGGGCTTAACTGCTCAGCTGCTGCAGAATGAAAGTTGAATATAAATAGTACATTTTCTACAACAGGGTTTTAAAGCATTCAGCTCTTGGTCTCTCTGGCCAATAGCCCTTTGTGAATGTGCACTATTAGTAATTACTATAATATTATTTCTGATTATTCCTAAGATTCAACTAGGAATGTGCCATTGTTGAGGTCTGGCCACTTACAAGCAAAATCACATTTGTAAAATGGCTCTGAAGCCATTAAAAGTACTGTGATTTAAATAATCCCTATTCCTCCTAATTTTTTTCCCAAATATAAATCTGATGGCAAACTACAAGAAGGAATATGTGCTCACTAACGGTGTTTTAGCCAGTGTTTTCTTTGCCGTGATCAAAATATCTGACAAGCATAACTTTGAGCAAGGAGGGTTTATTTGAGGCTCGTGGTTTCAGAGGTCAGTCCATGATCAGCCGGCTCTAAAGCAGGATCCCCAGCAGCAGTGCGTAAGGGCCAGTGGAGGAGGAAAAGCCGCTTTCAGCTCACGGCAGCCAGGGAAGCAGAGGGAGAGACTGAGAGGAGGGGGCCAGGGACGGCTACAGTCCCGAGGCCAAGCCCCCAGCAATCCATCTCTCTAGCCATACTCCAGCTCCGAACCTGGCTGCACTGCCTGACACGTGAGCTTTGTGGGACATTATAAATCCAAACCACAATAAAGGGTAAAAACTAAAATTACTCATCTCTGCACTGGTGAAGAGAATTCCATATTTTGAAAGAACTACATTTGATCTCTGAGTAAAGTTTTGGATCTTGTTCAGAATTTTGTAAGAGAATTGAAAGAGCAAAATTGCACAATCTCTAACATGAAGTATATGCAATTCAATGCATAAATTAAAATGACTTTAGGTCATTCAAATCTTAAAAAGATGCCAATTCAGCTGGGCATTGTGCCGCACACTGGTAATCTCAGTACTTGGGAGGCCGAGACAGGAGGATGGCAGGTTTGAGGACAGCCTCAGTAATGTAATGAGACTCTCAGAAACCTAGTAAGACACTATTTCAAAACAAAAAATAAAAACTAGCTGGGGGTATAGCTCAGAGGTAGAATGTCCCTGGGTCAAACCCCAGTGTCACATACATACAAAAAGTGTCAATTCAACCAAATGGGAAAATGGTAACTGTTAAGTCGATACAATTTTTGTGTGTGTGTGTGTGTGTGTGTGTGTATGTATATGTGTGTGTTACTGGGGATTGAACCCAGGGACATTCTACCTCCGATATACACCCCTAGCCCTGTTTTATTTTTATTTTTTTGAAACAAGGGCTGACTACTTGCTGAAGCTGACCTTGAATGTGAGACACTCCTGTCTCAGCCTCTCCAGTACTGAGACTACAGGTGTGTGCCACCACGCCCAGCTTGAAGGTAGATTTGAAAGAATGGTGGAGGTACACAGGCAACCGATGCGAGAGCTGGTTTGGTGCATCTTCACCCTCATTTGGCTTCCTGGACGACTGCATGCAGCTGCAGCCTGGGGCGTTTCTCATTGCTTTGGCCCAGACAGTTTTTTTGAGCTGGGATCAGTGTGCATCTCTTGCAGCGGATCTCTGGACTTCTTGCAGGAGGAGCTTGCTTGGTGAGCCCGCCCCACGGATGCACTGGTGAGTGTTGGTGGGTGTAGCCTCTGGCCACCGCCTGTCCAAGGCAGGATGGCCCTTCTCCTTGCTGGCTTTTTTCAGGAGCCCAAGTAGGAGAGAAAGAGCTCCGTGCAGCTTCTGAAAATGGCTCCCTCCCTCTTCCTCCCACCGCTACTGCCCACCGGGTGCCCCAGGCCCCTCAGCGTGGACCCTGCACTTTGCTGCACCTGGGAGAATAGTCCTCTCAATTACCAACAGAGCTGCAACGTGTCCAGTAGGAAGCTTGACTGATGCACGGCTCTGCAACCACCCTTGACAGCTTTGGCTTTTTAAAATGAGTAATTTTTTAACTAAAAAATTTTTTTTTTTTTTTTTGCGGTACTGGGGATTGAACTCAGGGGCATTCTACCTCCAAGCTACACCCCCAGCCCTATTTTTTATTCTTTATTTTTGAAACCGAGTCTCACTAAGTTGCGGAGTGCCTCACTAGGTAGCTGAGGCTGGCCTCGAACCCGGATCCTCCGGTCTCAGCCTCCCGAATGCTGGGATTACAAGCGTGCGCCACCACGCCCGGCTTACTAAAAAAAATTTTTTTGTGCTGTTGGGAATCAAATCCAGAATCTTGAACATGTTAGGCCAGCCACATACCCAGCCTGTCAATTTCTTTTTTTTTTTTTTTTTTTTTT
>PVLC010028343.1:0-21111 GCA_004027655.1 Graphiurus murinus
CCCATAGTTTTGTAATCCATTCATCTGTTGTTGGACATCTTGGCTGGTTCCATAGTTTGGCAATTGTAAACTGTGCAGCTATAAACATAGATACACATACGTTGGTCTGATAGTTTGGTTTCCTTTCTTTTGGGTAGATACCCAGTAGAGGGATCGCTGGATCATATGGTAGGATCATTCCCATTCGTCTGAGGATCCTTCATACTGTTTTCCAAAGTGGTTGCACTAATTTGCAATCCCACCAACAATGAATTAGGGTTCCCACTTCTCCACACCCTCGCCAGCATATACAAAGAACTCAAGAAACTCACAGCTAAGAAAACAAATAACACAATCAAGAAATGGGAAAAGGATCTAAATAGACACTTCACAAAAGAAGAAATACAAATGACCAATAAATGTATGAGGAAATGTTCCACATCATTAGCAATCAGAGAGATGCAAATCAAGACTACCTTGAGATTTCACCTAACTCCAATCAGAATGGCAACTATCAAGAACACAAACAACAACAAATGCTGGCGAGGGTGTGGAGAAGTGGGAACTCTAGGTTTCTTTTTCGCTTGTATATGGAGGAAGTAAATGTGGAGAAAAAGGTAAAAAAATCTTACATAGCTATTGTCTTGACACAAAGTCTTTAATGATCTCTATGATCGGCACCTAAAGTTAAGATCTTTTGTGAAATCCTTCAGAGGCCTACATAGAAAACACTCAATCTCAATATTATGTCTGGGGAAGGAGAGGGAGTAGAGAAGGAGCCAGGGGGAAGTTCACCAAGTGCTGTGTGCATATATGTCCCTGTCACTTTGAACTACATTATGATGTAAGACTATAATGCACCAATAAAAGTACATTTTTTTAAAAAAAGAAAACATTCCTACTGTTCATCCAGCAGTGCCCTTCCTGGGTGGTTCTTTATCTCTTACGTTTTGCTAAGTTTTACAGTGGCAACAAACAAGCCATATCTTAGTGCCCTATATAACAAATGTTTGTATCTAATTTACACCGCATCCTCTCTGCTTGTCAGCATCATCTTCTCTCCTGGGTTCTTCATTGGGACTTGTCAAGAAGTGGTCCTTATCTGGAATCAGCCACCACCATTACAGAAGAAAGCACAAGGTGGTTACAAGTTTAAGAAAGTTTTAATTGAGAGTTATATGCTATTTCTGCTTACATTCAATTGACAAAACAAATTAAGTAGAAAAGTCTACAGTCAATAGGGCAGGAAGTATGATTATGGAAGTAGGAAAAGAAATATTTCTACAAATGAAGCAAACCTCCAACATAACCCCTTATACCCTGGTCCTATCCAACCTTAGTCATTGCCTCTGGAAACATACTCCATAGCGTCTGTTGATGGAGATCCCTTACACTGACAGGCCATGCTCTTAGGTGGATTATGTTCAAGATGACTCAAACATGGTTACTCTTACCTACATCTATGCACTCCTAATATCTGCTTACAGTATCAGTAGCCCTGGAGTCATGTATTATTTCAGTGTCATATAATGGGAAAGTATACTGATCTGCTGTCATCTCCTCTCACCTTGTTATTGGGGGCCGCTCTAACCTAATTCACATAGTTAAAATTACCAGAAACCAGCAAGAACCATGATGTAAGTTCTATCTATTCTTGATCTCAAGATGTCAATCTCTCCTAAGAACTTTCTTATCACATATCATGGGACAGACCTAGAAGTTTCTGATGCTATGCAAGTGTATTACCAGTAAATGAGATCCCATTGTTCTGCTAACTGAGGAAACCCTCAGTTTCTATGAGAAATTCTCTTGAATCCTCTCTTGGCTAGGCAGAAGACCAGATGTTCTTCCTTTCATTAAGGAGTAAAGAAAGTGAAATGCTACTGTATCCCTTGCTAAGCTTAAAACTTACAAAATACGTAAAGATATTCTTCATTAAGCTCTAGTTTCCTGTTTATATAGCCAGGAGCCATCAGGAAAATGAGAGTTTCACAACCAGGCTGACCATTTTCTCTTCAGCCCTATAGGTAGTATCAGGCATCTCCTTAGATCATTTTAAAATATGGAGGTTCTAATGTTTGTTATTAATAGCTGTGGGTATTTAGCTTTAATTCAGACATACATACATATGTGTATGCCCATGTGCAGGCACACACACACACACACACACACACACACACACACACACCACACATACATACATACACTTGGATATCCTTTTTCTGACACCATGAACAAGTTAATTAATCTACATAGGACTCAGTTTTCCCATGTGTAAAACAGAATGGTTTGCTAGACCACTCTAACCAAGTACTATTTTAATTAGTAGGACAGGTGAGGAAGAAAAAACTTGGAATTGGAGATGGGAAGGACACATCTCCTACTCAACCTATTTGCATACTAGTAACAAAGGATGAGATCTGATATTTCTTTTTTAAAGCACAGCACACATTTTTGAACACTGGACTCTTGCCTTCATTTTAGAATGGCATTTCTGCTGAAATGAAACATGCGTCCCATGGCACTGATCAAACATGGAAGTCCCCATTAGGCCAATTTTAAAGCACTTCCAATTTTGTGAAACCCAAAGTGCTTACACTTCAGAATTTTCCATCCTCAACTACTCCCTTCACGTCATAGGAAATCCATTCATTTAAAATAAAGAAAAGATTTTAAATTAAGTCACAAAAGATCCAGAGAACTCTAAATTCAGTCCAGTTCTTCTTTGAAACCACAACTGATGAAAAAAAAAAAAAACTTTTTTGCTAATTTCAGTTTGTGTTACATTCTTAATTTTATTTAAATGTAGGTATTTTGTAATTTTGGTTTCCTTTCATGTAAAAAAAAAAAAGCTGTCTTGGGTTAAGGGGGGCGATTATGGACATAAAGCTTCACGAATTACACATATCCTCGTCCAGCTGGATTGTGTATCATGCATTCCCTTGGTATGCACAAGCTATAGCTGACCTGATACAGACGTTAGAGCTACCCTCTATCATCAAGCTATGTGTACAGTATACAACTTTTAATGCTCATAGCTTTTATGTTTACAAAGGCCATATAAAAGGAAGAGATGAATTAACATTCCACTAGAAGTATATATAAAAAAGGTATTAGTTTATTTAACACATTGGCAATCTTATTTGAGGTTTTAGAAGGGATTCTTTCCCACTTTGAGATAAAATATTAAACTGGTTTTTTTTTTGAGTAATTAAACATTTATTGCTTGTGCGTGTGTGTGTGTGTGTGTGTGTGTGTGTGTGTGTGTGTGTGTGTGTTTGTGTGTTGCTAACATTTGAGCCCAGGGCATTCTACTCCAAGCTATACCCCCAGCCCTATTTTAGTTTTTATTTGAAAAACAGGGTATCTCTAATTTCTGAGAGCCTTGCTAAATTGCTGAGGCTGGTCTCAAACCTATGATCCCAATCCTTCTGTCCCAGCCTTCCAAATACTGGGATTACAGGTGTGTACAACCACACCTGGCTCTATTTATATTACTATACTATGTTAAATTCTCTTTCAGCATATCAATTCTCAATTGGAAGTACATAATTTTCAACCACATAGCTGTTTAAATGATTCATAAATGTACACTATACACTAGAAGATAGCATTGAGAGTTAGGAGGAAGTTTAGGAGTCAACTAGGAGTTTATGTAACAGGTAACTGCAAAATAGGAAGATTAAAAGAGGAAAGTATTTTTAGAGGTCCTGTAGCTACCACTATATGCTGACTACATCTAATATCTAATTCTAGTATTTGATAGTCTAAAGGCTATCATACTAGTAGTCGGTAGGATCAAATTCTCACAGAAAGTCTAGAAGTAAGAAGGCTCTGACTACCTAAGAGTTCCACATCCTATTCCTTTGCTTATAAAGATTTCCGGAGGAAGAGGAGAATAATTGATATAATATGTGATTGTTACTCTACACATATTATGTAGGTAGCTGCAAGGTGCAAATTATTCATAGAAACTGAAAAATTAGAATTAACTTTTTGCTATATTGAAAGAGAAAATTCTTCTTGCCTAACATAGAAAAGTAACCCACACACAGAGTGGAAATGAAGAGGTTTTGAGAAAGCAAAGGAAAGTAATATCAGATCAAGCACTATGGATGGAAAAAATATTACACTAAGAAAGATAAGGAAAAATAAAAAGAAGGAAATTTGATGAATTTTAGGAATCTTCCAGGAAGAGACCTATAATTTCTGGAGAGAAAGCAAAATACCTTTTTTTCTTAAAAAGTCAAGAAGACTTTCTACAGTTAGAAAATTTGGAGAATTAGTCACTAGATCTACAAAAAAGAAATAGAATGGAGTGAGCTTTTTGTAGAATTTACATGAGCAATCAATAGTTGTTCTCTCTCTCTCTCTCTAAAACAGAACCATAGTCTTGATAGAGAGTTGGCTAGAACTCCTCAATTCACTTTCTAGCACTGTACCTGGAACAAAGTAGTCAGTCAATAAGTGTAGTTTTAAGATGAATAATTAAATTAATAAATCCTCTAGCTCACCATCACTTACTTATGTCAAATGGGTGTAAATGATATAAATAGAAGAAATTTGGTAAACAGCTCTAAGAACTATGGAGTCCTAGACAGGAAACTGAAGGATTTGTTGTAACATGTTATTATCTATGTGCTTATTTTAGAGTTGGGAATTTTGTAGATAGAGGATTAGAAATATATTGGTTTGCTAAATAAATAGAGGTACAGAACAGAGCCTGGTCATTGCACCTGTGATTATTCTGAAAGATTGATGAACACCTGGAGTATACTGCCCAGAATCATCTGGAAGCCTGCCAGATTTATACTATAACATTGAAATCTAAGGTGAGGGAGAAATAGATAAAACTATAAAACTGCACATGATGAAGGACATCAGCCATTACAATAGAATAAGTTATGCAAGTTGTACTGACAAAAGCATTTAAAAAAAAGAATATAGGGAGAATCAAGAATGGTGTAACCAATGCCAGGAGTATCAGCAACATTTGGAGTATAATTCAAGACAGTAAAACAGTAAGATTTGTTGTTCAAAATTCATGATTTCATCAATGAAAACTACTTTGTTCAAGTAAAGACTTGGAAGAAGTGGCAAATGGATTCTATATGTCATGATGGCAGAAGTTTATGTGTAACTCTTCAATTCTGCTTTTGAGAACATGAAAGAAAATGCCTCAGTGAAGATATAAGGAGAGAGAGAAATGAAATGACACACTAAAGGAAATGTCCTATAGCTTAGTTATTGAAAGAAGGTCTTGTTTCTGCCCTCAGAACTAGAGTAAGCTACGACCCTGGTATTGTGACTAGAAAATGCCACAATGCAGAAATCCAGAGCAAGTTTATGTTAGAAACAGCATTTATTTGAGGAGTTAAAGTACTGAATGGCAGATTTAAAGATCAAGACAAGGCAGAAAATAGGAGTGGTCAGAAGCCAGAAAGATTAAGGGTGAGCTAATATGTTATGGAAAAGTTTGTGACAAGCAGTTCATGATTAAAGCAATGGACAGAGAGCAAGAGAGTGTTTGGATTACTCTCCTAGGGGATATTTAGTGCTTGGGAGGTGGGTGTGGGCAAGAATATTGCAGGTGGCAGAGGCAGGAGCTTAAAGGAATTGGAGAACCCAGGCCTGGAAGGGAACACAAACATAATGGCGCTGAGAAATTTTAGCTTCCCTGCCTGTTAAAAATCTCATCTGCCATAGGAAAAGGCAATTTATCATAAGCATATAAAGTAAGATTTTAGAATCAAATAGGTTTAATATGAAATCTGGCTGTACAGGGATCTGTAACTTGGGGCAAGAAATTAATCACTACATTTACTTCATGCTTCTTATCTCTAAAATAGGAATTATAATCATAGTATTTATACTATTGTGTAGTGGGAAGATTAAACAAGATGATGGATTTGAATATTTGACCCTTGTACATTATAATTGCTGTATAAATATTATTCAACTCAACATTAATATTCAGCTAAAATTACTTATTACCTGATAACTATTTTATTTGTCTTAAAGTTATATTTTTTTTTCTACAAGACATCCATCAGTCTGAGTATCAAGCAAGACTTTGAAGGGTAAACATCAGAGGATCTTTGGATAAAATGATTCTATTCTGTCATCTAAAAACTGTGCTTCTCTAAATGTGCTTTTAAAGGACCAGAAGTTCTTTTAATCTATTCACTATGATCTGGTTGGCCTCACACAGGTTTAATTATAACCAATATTCAATTATGGTATTCAATTAATAGTAGTGAAATAAATTAATGAATTGACAAAGGGTAGTGAATGGAACAGGAAGAAAATTACTAAAAGCCACCTTGAATTTGTCACATTTATCAAATAAGAGGGACTTTAGATAGTGGAGGAGAAACTCCCATGGAGTGAGAGAGGTAGTCTTGGGGAGGTGAAGGAGAGGAAGAATCAATGAAGGAAACACTTATACTGATATTATATGCATATGTGAGAATACCAATGCCAACCTCAATATCTTGTATGGGGAAGAGGGGAGTAGGGAGGGAGTGAGGGGAAGCTCACTAAGTGATGCATGCATGTATTTCACTATGACTATGAACTACATTATGATGTGAGACTATTGTATTATAATGCACCAATAAAAGTACAAAAAAATCACATTATGCTCTATAAATATATAAAACAATTATCAATAAATAAAATAATTTTTAAATTTAAAAAAGGAAGTTTTTATACTAAAAAGAAAAAAATATTCAGGTTGAATGAAATTCAAATTTAACTGAGCATCCTTTATTTTATCTGATAACTACACTTAGAAAAGAAACAAGGAGAAAAGCTAATTTAAAAAAAAGTATGTAAAAATCATAGGTATTTACCTATCATCAGAAAGAAATAAATTTTTCTTATAAGACTGTTTCAATAGATTTAAGAAAATCACAATATATGTGTTTAAGAAACAACGACAACAAGCCAGGCGTGGTGGTGCACGCTTGTAATCCAGCATTGGGGAGGCTGAGACTGGAGGATCTGGGTTCACATCAGCCTCCACAACTTAGTGAGACCCTGTTTCAAAATAAAGAATAAAAAATAGGACTGTAGAGTGCCCCTGAGTTCAATCCCCAGTACTGCAAAAAAAAGAAAAAAAAAAAAAAAAAAACTAAAAAAGGGACAAAGGCAAACCTTTAAAATGTAGATTGGTTTTTAAAAGTCTTGCTAGACTCAGAAATGTTATGAGCTATCTCATCATGTGTGCATGTGGGTGTGTTTTGGGATAAACCCTAAAACAGCTTTCAAGTGTTTTCTATAATTTGTCCTTTTCTACTTGGAGGTCATCAGGGGTGAGTTATTGCTATTGGTTACAAGCATGGCTTTACATTTTGGGTTTTATAGAGGAATCTTAACAGAATTATCACAATAAAAATAAAACAAATAGCTACTCACAGTACCAAAACATCAAACAGGAATTACTTTATTCACTGACAGAGAACAAGGTAGTTGACAATTTTCTAATCTTAAGCACACACTGCTAGGCAAATCCCACTACTCTTCAATACTCAATTTGAAAATTAGTAAGAGAAAAAAAATCATTTGTGGCAATTCATGTCTCTGTAATGATATCATAGACGCTAGGTACATTGTGTAAATTGTCCACCTCTTGTGTATCTGCAGTTTAGCATGCATGTGAGTATAAAACAGGAATTAATAAACATGGAATTAATAAAATGTTAAGATATAAAACTTACAGACACCAGTGTTTCATTCCTTCCTTGCTGCCTCCTGGAACCCAGAGATGATAAGCCACCCTCAAGTCACCCACGTTCCTTAATCCATTTACCCTTAAATCTGTTTCACAGAGTATTGTCTATTCCAATGAATATGTAAACATATCTAAATAACTTTACAAATCGTTTTTAGTGCTAATAAAATGTTCCCCTTCACAAAAATATGTAACTGCCACTCTTACTTCTTTATAACTATCCACACCCTAGATAATACAAGCCAGAGACTCTCCCACTTGGTTCTGCAGAATTTTAAAAATACAATGTTCTAGCAGGGCACACTGGTGCAGGCTCATAATCCCAGTACTTGGGAGTCTGAGACAGGAGGATCATGGGTTTGAAGCCAGCCTCAGGAATTTAATGAGACTCTCAGCCACTTAGTGAGACCCTGTTTCCAAATTTAAAAAAATAAAATATCTGCATCTGGGGATGCAGTCTAGATATAAAAGGCCTCTAATTCCATCCCTACTAACACACACACACACATATACATATACATATACATATATATACACTTGTATATATATATACAATATATATACAATATATTTTGTATAATATATATTATATATATATATACACAATATATATACAAAATATTCCACCTGGCTCCCAGAAAAGTAAAGAGAAAATTTTGAGTGGAAAATGGACATGATATTTTTTAATGAGCTTTATAAGATATTCTGATGCTCACTTATGAAATTCTTCCATTTCCATCTTAATTGAGAAATAATTCATTAAATTGGTAATATAACTTTTTTAAAATTGTGAGCTAAAATATTTATTGAAATAGACCTATGTACACAATAATCAATCCAATATCCATACATGAGAAAGAAGCATACATCATTCTTACTCCTTTATGTCCTGGAATATTGTCTTATAATTGAGAACACTTCTCACTTGGAAAGTCTTGGTCTCTGGCTAGGAATGGTGGTGGTAATGCTGGAAAACTGCCTGTGGTACTCTTTAAAATACCCTCTTCACTAGTGTTCTTTGTTCTTTAAATGCCTCATTTTTTTTTTTTTTTTTTTTTTGCCTATGAGTTCTGCTTGTTGAAAAGGGCCAAGCAATGTATGGTCACATTATGTAAATGAAGTTCTCTGAGTTAATTATTAGTAATAATTTGCAATGTGATGAAAAGATGTATTCATTTGAATTTTAATGATCAATTTTTATTCATATACTTTAAAAATAACTTGCAGCTTAAGGAAAACAGAATATATAACTGCGTTTTAGAAACTTTTTCTTAATCCCAAACATATTGTACACATTTTAAGTAATGCTACACAGAAGATACCATATCATGACGCTTCAATTATGCATTTTAATCTTAAAAAAATCAGATAATTTGCTAATAAATATGCATCATGATTAAGCAGATAAAGTCCCAAGTAGTTTTGGAGCCAAACTGTCAGAAGAATCTTAGGGGGAGAAATAACTTTTCATGAAAAGGTTATACTCCTCAGGTTAAATATCTGTGACTTGGTCTCTGAGTCATGTAATGTACATTAATATCTATATACCATGATAATATCCTAAAAAGGAATGTGGTCTATAGATTCCTAATATCTATTCAAACATAAGTTAATAACTCAATTATACAGGGGCCCATTTTCCAGTTTATGAATTATTTATTCCTTGTTAATAGCTGTCAGCGCCAAGAGAATAGTAAAGCCCCAGAATCTGATGATAATGTTCATGAGATGTTTAACATAGAAGGGAGGCATTGGCTACAATAAGCAACTTTATTTTTAATTAAGAGCCTAAACAAAATGCTTCAGAATTTCAAAGACTCAGTCTATATGGATTATAGAACAAAAGGAGAAAATGAATCTTCCTAGATTTCCTATATACTTTCAGTTTGAAATCGCAGTAGATACGATTTTTGTCAACATTAGATCTAGGAAAGGGGCTGATATCAAGAACTACAGCCATGACATCGATTTGATACCATTTGCAGCAAAACCAAAGCTCTGGCTGCTGTTGATTGTGCTCAACTGCCCTGAACTCACTGAAGTCCAGGACAATTAAAGTTATCCCAAACAAAGAATATTCCATTTGACTCTTCCCGATGCATGGACTAAACTGGGAAATAAGCAAGAAATGTAATAAAATTTAACCCACTATACAAAGGGTGATTTTGAGCTTAGCATCAGAATGGGTTTTTAAAATTTGAGAAACTCTTCTAATATTATAAAAAAGGATGTCCAAACTTCTAAGTATAGCCACCACTAATTATCATCAAAATAAAATTTGTTACTTTATAGATACAAGGCAGTGCCGTGGGTTAATGTTATCAGTAAGTACCAGCCTGGCTCAAGGTTGTTCCAGATGTCTTTGACTTCTGCCAACAATGTTAAGGTCGAACTGTAATTAATTCAGCACTTTGAGTATGGGGAGGTGTTAGCTTTTACTGACACATGACAGAAAACAGGCTAATGATGAAGAATGAGATTTGTAACTACCCAAGTTTTTACATCTTTTTCATTTTATAAATGTCCCTCCAAGTCCCATAAAAATTAAAAAAGGATTTATAGCCACATATACCTAAAATGTATTTTCTATAAGACAATAGAATTGACATTCTTTGTGGAAATATAATTCTGTTAGACTTACCTTACACAATGGATGGGGATGAATTAATAGCTGGCACAATCTTGTTTTAGAACATTCAACATTTTCTCCATCATCATCAGAAAACCAAAACCTTTACTGTAATGTATGCTAACAAGTTACTTTACCCTATCTTGCAATTCCTTGTATCTTATATAATTTCAACCGAGGTATTTACTTATAATATAATGCTGTTCTACCTCGTAGAACTATTCCATGGAAGCAATAATAAAGCAGCAATAGGTGTCTCATGGAATGGCAGGAAGAATTCAAAATTAGGTCATTTACCAGCCATCTATAATAAATTTTATTGCTTGGACCAACTTAATCCTAGAAAACATCTGGGACAATTGTCCAGAGCAGCCTGGACTACTCATAAAGTGCATGCTGGCAATCCTTCTTTTAATGTTGGTGGACTGTAAATTGGAGATGGGTTTTACTTCTTTTACAATTCTATTATCTCAACAAAAGTAATACTTAAAGTCCAAAGTTAGCTATTATTTTAAAACATCAGCAACTTTAGTAATAAAATGTTGATTGCATCATTGCTCAAATCAAACAATTACCAAAGTTCTCTGGACAATGTTACTAGAGATTGTGACTATAAAGTGAAAAATGTTCTTCTAAATTTTAAAAATAGTGAATACAGACATACTGAAGGTGTGTGTATGGGGAAGGGGAATACAGATCTTTATGATAACTTAGAAGCACAAAACAAACAAAAAAACCCCTAAGATATTTATAAACTAATAAGATGCTTATGTATTAACAAGAGAAAGCTACCAGCATATACATTTCAAGACATCTAAACCATCAGAGTACCATCTGTCTGCTCTTCTAACCCTTGAAGAGAAGAAATGTGTTTTTATCACTCAGATTCCTTTGAAACTATTTTAATAGATGTTTTCCTTAGGGTTGCCTTGTCTAGTTAGGGATGTATTACTCATAAACTGCCAAAGGCATTTCACAACCTTCATGTCTTATGTCTTATTCTTAGTCCCTCCACCTAGAGTCACAAGAATATATATATATATGTGTGTGTGTGTGTGTGTGTGTGTGTGTGTGTGTGTTTCATGATATTATACATATGCATATATATAACATATATTTTATGATAATACTTTATGGTCTAGAATTTCAGGGATCATGAACTCAAAAGCCATCAGAGACATGGCAGGCAATGTTAATTTGTAAACTGGTCAGGTGAAAAGTAACAGAAAGGAGCAGGACCTATGGTAAAATGCAAAGTAGATACCTTCTCCAAAGTATTACATTTGAATTTTTAAAAAGCAAACAAAAATTGCAGAGCTAGCCCAGCAAGACAGGTCACCAGATTAGCTTTAGTTCAACTCCTGCCATGTTGCCACTTTTAGTCTAGATCAGTGGTTCTCATCACTGGCTGCATATCAGAGATATTGCATGAATTAAAACAAACCACAGCCATACATGCCCAAGCTCTTCCCCAAGAAGTCCAGGCTACCTGGTCTAGAGTGGGGCTCGGAGCATTGGTACCCTTCAACTGGTTCCCTAGGTAACAATAATACCAAAGTTGAAACCCTCTGGTCTAAAGATACCAATTTGATTATAATCACATGGAATGTATTTGTTTTTTTCTGCATACATCCTAATTCCTACAGGTCAGGAACAGACTGGTACTTTGAATAAAGACAATTCACTAAATTGTTTCTCAAATGCCAGTGAGAGGCTTCCTACACTGTTCATTGTCCTTGTTAACACATTTATTTGTTAATTTGCTGAAGTTAGGGATACAGACAACCATTTCAGAACATAACCTCTGTGAATATATGTATAAGTCACGGTTCTCCAGAGAAACAGAATCAATGGTGTGTGTGTGTGTGTGTGTGTGTGTGTGTGTGTGTGTGTGTACATGCAGAGAGTAAATAATTTAGTTTAATGATTAAATTGTGTGATTATGGAGGCTGGAAAATTCAAAATCTACACAAGACAGGCCAGTAAGCTGAAGACCCAGGGAAAAGATTAAGTCACAGATTTAGTCTGAAGTCTATCTAGAAGCAGAATTCCTTCTTTCTCAAAGGCCCTCCCTCTTCCTCCCTTTAAGTTCTTCTACTAATTGGATGAAGTCTACTTACATTTTAAAGGGCAATCTGCTTTACTAAATGTTGGTTGAATTAAACATTAATCTCAATAAAATACAGTAACATTTAGACTGCCATTTGATCAAATATTTGGGTATAAGGGTCTAGCAAAGTTGACAAAATTAGTATCACATTATTCTAATTACCACACAAATGAAGGATAAAACCACTTGCTTTCTATGAAACAGCATTTTATTCTTCTCCTTAGCAATTAAAAATCCACGTTATCTATGTGTTCTAACTAGCCAAAGTAAAGAGCTGAAAAAAAGCTTGATATTCCTTACTTCCATTTTTATTTTACCTCCTTTCTAAATCTTATCAATAAAACCCTTTCTATTCAAGATTCCAAGACTCTCCCACCAAGGAAGTTAGTTGATAATATTATTTGCCTCCTCATCTTTCATTTACTAGATTAATATTCACTTCAAAGGTATGGACTTACTTTTTTTTAATGGTCTCAAAAACTAAAAACAATTTAAGTAACTGTTTTACTAGAAAGTATAATACCTGTAAGTATGCTTATGTTAATATGGCAGTTTTAGAAAAGGGTTATAATTTCTTTGAAACTCTTCCCATTCAGAGATACAGTCTACATTTCCTTTACTTGAAACTGAGAAGCCTGTGACAAATTCAACCAGTAGAGTACAGCAGAAGCGATGCATAGAACTTTCAAGACCAGGTCATAAAAGGTTTTGCAGCTTCTGCCAGGTTTTTTTGCAAATATAACTGTGGGAGAGGCTAGTCCTCTTCCAAGAAGCCTGAGATTGCCATGCTGGAGAGGCCACATGAATTCATTAACGTAAACAATTCCAGCTGAGCTCAGCCATGCCAGCCTTCCCTGCCAAGGTACCCAACAAGTAAATGCAGTCATCTTCGATTATTTCGTCCATCCTATTGGCAGAATGCCATTGAGTGACCTCATTTGGTACCATATGGGGCAAAAGATCAAAGTTCTACCTGAATTCTCCACACAGAGAATCCATGTGATATACTAAAATGGGTGTTGAAAGTTCTATGAAGCAAGAAAATCCTAGAGTTTCCTCTTTCCTTCACTCAGCACAGTAAATCCTGTTGACTCTCCCTGCAAAATAATCCTCAGAACCATTCACTTCTCTGCATGTCTTCTACTGCCATTCCAGGTTACCATAATTTCTTGCCTGGATTTTGGCGATAGCCTTTTAATTGCTTACCTCACTTCTTCTTAGATTATTTTAGCACTTTAAAACCTCCCTTTTCTTCCATTGCTTTTAGAATAAAAACTCAGTGTCTTCACCATGACCTACAAGGTCTTAGTTGATTCAGTCCCTATCAGCGTCTACAGTCTTACATAGAGCAGCCCCAGGCTTACGTGCCATGTTCCAGCCACACTGATCTGTTTTAAGCACCTTGGATTTCCCAAACTCTTTCCTGCCACAGGAGCCTAACTAACAAGTAAATGTGTTAACAAGGACAGGACACATATTTGCTATGTTCATTGTCTGGAATACTCCTCACATATTTGGCTCCTCATTTTCACATTTCCTGATATTCTTTATTAAGCAATCCCTTTTATTTCCCTCACAATACAAGTTTCAATATTTACCGTCTCATTTATTAATGTTTATGCTATTTTCCCCAACTGACAAATAAGCCCCAAGCAGAAACAAAGATTTTTGTCTGTCTTAATCCACCATTGTATCATCATTGCCTAGCACCATGCTGTAGACATAACAGATGCTCAATGAATATTTCTGAATGCTTGAGTAATTTAATGAGTAATTCAAGATCTGACACTTTACTACATCTGCAAATAATAGAGCAAACTGAATGCCTAGATTTAGCTAAGAGCATAGACTCTATTGCAAAGTGCTGATATACTTAACTAGGGCATTCTCAATAAGTACTTTTGGGTGTCATCAGCACAGCTCTCATCATTGCTTCAATTATTTGTTGAATGCTTGCATTGTGCCCTCTATAGGATCGCATAATACAACACACCCATGCTTCGCCAACTCCTGATACATTTCAGGTCATGTTAATATTAGTACTTGAATATTGCTACTTCCCACTTCCCATCTGTTCACTTGGGAGCTCAAATGCTTTGACCTTCTCACCCCTCTCAGCAACAAAAGGGGTCTTATGTGCACTCAAATACTAGTTTGAATTGTAACTCCCCATTATCTTCTGCTATTCCAACTTGTACCTGCAATGTCACTGCTATGTGGTTACCTTAAATAGGCCTCAGGTGCCATTAGGTGCATATTCCTACCTTTTTATTTATATTATTAATGCTCTCAATCATAACAGTAACCTAATATGGAAGCAGCACTTGCAATGTTCTATCTCACCATATTAAGCATGATTGGAAGAGAGAAAATAGGGTTCTATAGCAGGATGGTTTGGTCATCTGAATTACTTAGAGTAGACTTATACCAAGTAGACCAAAAGGGTACCAAACAATACAGGCATGTCTTTCTCCTCTCTCTCTCTCTCTCTCTCTCTCTCTCTCTCTCTCTCTCTCTCTGTCTCTCTCTGTCTCTCTCTGTCTCTCTCGTACTGCAGATTGAACTCAGAGGCAATCTATTATGAGCTACACCTCCAGTCTGTTTTATTTTTTGTTTTGAAACAGGGTCCCAGTAAGTTTTTGAGAATCTCACTAAATTGCTGAAGCTGGCTTCGAATATGTGATCCTTCTGTCTCAACTTCCCAAGTACGGGATTACAGGCATGTGCCATAATGCCTTGCTGGCATATTTCTTAATTATATGACAGTGCTAGATGAGAAAACAAGTTGGCAGGGTAGCCATTTCCCACACAGTCATACAGGCACCCATACTGACAAAGGTGCTGCCATCCACAACATGAAGCTTCCAAAGTTCTCTGGGAGAGGTCTTCACTGCAGGCAACAGGAAGAAGAAGGGGAAAAGACATAGATGAGAGTCATGTGGGAGATTCAGGAGCCAGGTCTGGACTAGTAGCACTATCGCTTCCTATCACATTCCACTGGGTAGAGGTCAGCCATGTGGTAACACCTAAAGACAAGGAGAGCTGAGAAGTGTAATCACTTCCTGGGGAGTTATTTTCCAGTAAAAATTCACAAACTTTTTCCAAGTAATTGATTGGGTCTGCCACAGCCTATGTTTCAGAATATAGTAGAACACCTTCTCCAGTTCATACACAGTTCATACACAGTTCATACACAGTTCATACACAGTTCATGTCCCTAGGATATTTACATGCTTCTAAGATAGATGTATTGGAGCTGTTCTTAAGACTTGGTTGGCATCACACCATATCCAGAACTCCCATTCCATTCTGATCATCAGTTCATGTTCTTGATTCTGCAAACTTCTGCGGGACCTCACAATTCTCCCTGTACCCTAACTTCCAAAGCCAAATATGGAACCATAAGTTATAGCTGTAGCAATTTGGATGAGGTATAGTTTTCTGTATCAAAGGAAACACCTCAAAAAAAAAAAAAAAGAACTGAAAGAGAACAGATATTATCTGGTAATAGTGTTACTTTAGATTATCCATTAGTCATACCAACACCCCATCTCCATCCCTGCTAAGATCTTTGTTAGAGATTTGAAATGAGCCTGGGTATTGCTTGGAATTTATGTAGCCATACTAAGTAAAGAAAGAATTCAAGATAAGAGGTAAGACTTGAGCAAATGTCATCAATAATTAATTCATTTTCATATATATATTATATATGTATATATATATATATATCTGAGATTCAGATAAAGAAAATTATTTTTCTGATTTATAAATCAGATATAATAATCTTAACCTTGACTATAAACTACCTTATGATAGCTTATTTATTCATTTTAGTAGTCTTCACAAAATTTATTGCAAATTCTAGTTTGTTAAAACTTAAGAACACACCTTTTTTTTGTGATAGTAGGGATTGAACCCAAGTGTATTCTACATCTGAACCACACCCCCAGCCCTACTTTTTTATTTTGAAACAGGGTCTTACTAAGTTTCTGAGGCTGGCCTCAAACCTGCAATCTTCTTATTTCAACCTCCCAAGTACTGGGATTGCAGGCAAACACCACCATGCCTAGCTAGAAATATATCTTATAATTCAAAAATAATACCTGAAGGTTTTATATACTGATTTCACTGAAAAAGAGCTCTTAAAACCAAGGTCAGAGCCACGCTTGTAATCCCAGCATTCGGGAGGCTGAGACCGGAGGATCCGGGTTCGCGGCCAGCCTCAGCTACCTAGTGAGGCACTCCGCAACTTAGTGAGACTCGGTTTCAAAATAAAGAATAAAAAATAGGGCTGGGGGTATAGCTCGGAGGTAGAATGCCCTTGAGTTCAATCCCCAGTACTGCCAATAAATGCAAATAGATCATAGATATTTTCAAGATAAAGTCAGGAAAGTACTAAAAATAAGGCTGAAAGAAAGAACAATGTATTTAAGAATTATAACTATAGGCAAAAATCCAATATGCATGAAGCTTGGTCCTTAGGAAACTAGTTAAGTAATGACATTTGCAAGAGACAGTGTGCAGCACCTCTCTAATCTTCCACTCTGAAGGAAAGCTGGATAGGCCTGGCCTAGCTGGCTCAAATTTGAGGGGCCGCCTCAAAAGGTAGAAGTTCCTCTTACTTGCATTTGTGGTGCATGTTGCCAGAGTCCAAATACCAAATCATGTTCCAAGGAGAGATGCCAAGGGTCAGTCTGCAGAAATGTGTCCAAATGTGCTGTCAAACTAAAGAAGCCTGAGAATCAAAGCCAAGACAGCCAAGAATCCAGGGAAGGCTACACAAAGAAACAACGGGTCAAAGCTGGGGACTGGGGAGTAATGACCAGGATCTAGTGCCTTGCTTGAGCCATACATGTTCTAGGTAAGATACAATATGAGACAAGCCAGTATAATTCAAGGACTTAGGACAGGGCACACAGTAAGTAATTTGGCTTTTAAAAAATCCAGCTAGGATAGAAATGAATTCTACCAGAGAAGATTTCTAGGAATGTAAAATAAGTGGTAACAAATGTAACTTGAGTTGAAAAAGCTGATAAGCCTTGGCTCTTCCTAAACATATTCTTTACTGACTCTATTCTCAAATAGAGTTTAGAATTTTGACCAATGAAGTAGTTGATATAGAATAAAAAATAATTGCCAGAAGATACATATAAGATACTAGAATCTTAACAGGACACTAATTTACTGATCCCCTTTAGAAATGGTTTGATTGGTTGTCACTCATCTTGAAAGAAAAGAGAAAGAAAGTAAAGGAAGAAAGGAAGGTAGGAAGGAAGGAAGGAAGGGAGGGAGGGAGGGAGGGAGGGAGGCAGACTTAAAAGAATGAGGCTTGAGAAATTAATAGTATGTTTTTTGAGTGTAACTTTCTTAGATGGGATTTCCCTGAAACAAACTCAGACATAAGAATCTGTGTACACGTGATTTATGAAGAAATCACTCTCAGAAAAAAAAAAAAAAAAAAAAAAAAAAAAAACAGGGAGTGAGAGAAGTCAGAGAGAGAATGTGGACAAACCAAACAAGAATGCAATTTTGGGCAAAGTCTGAACCAGACAGTTCAGGATAGCTGCAACATGGTTCCTTCAGGGTTCTCTGGAGTAGACTACATCTCACAGGCACTTGCCCAAGGGAAGAAAGCTGGCCTTCCTACTGTTGCATTGCACCAAACAGTCATCAGCTAAAAGTCACCCTGAGCATTTCGTTGTATCTTCACAGGCAGATGAAGGTGGTCCTATTTTAACAAAGTCATACATACAGGTGGATGGAAGCAAAAGTATAACAAATCTAGGGTGAAGACTCAGTGAATCACAGAAAGGGCAGGGAGTCTGGACAAAAGATTACTAATTATGATTATTGAGGTAATTTTAGTTTAGGAGATATTAGTTTATTTATATGTCCTACTCTGTCTGAACTACTATAACAAAATACCTTATACTGGATAATTTTATCAACAGCATAATGAATCGCTCGCAGTTCAGCATTTTGTGTATTCCAATAAATTGCCCATTTCATCTAGATTGTCAAATTTATTTTATGTGATTATCCATGCTATTCTGCTATTATTCTTCTAGTGGGCAAAATTTCTTTTATAAAATTAATAAATTTTATTTTTAGAGCAGTTTTAGGCTCATAGCAAAATTGCGCAGAAAGTTTAGGGAGTTCCCATACATCCCCTGTCCCTCCCATCCACACATCTTCCCCACTGTCAATACCCCGTGCCAGAGTGGTACATTTACTGCAATCCATGAATCTACCTAGGTAGGTCAATATCATCCAAGCTCCACTGTTTACACAGTGGTCCAGTCTTGGTGTTGCCTATTCTATGGGTTTGGACAAATGCATAATGGCATGTTAATGTAGAAGAGTTTCACTGTCCTAAAAATCTGTGCTCTGCCTGTTCATCACTTATTTCTTCCTAATCCCTTGCAACCATTAATTTTTTAATGTCTCCATGGTTTTGCCCTTTCTGAAATGCCATATAGTTGGAAACATACAGTGTCTAACCCTTTCAGATTGGTAGCATTCATTGCATAATATGCATTCACGTTTTCTCCTTGTTTCTTCATGCCTTGATAGCTCATTTCTTTTTAGCACTGAAAATATTTCAGCCTCTGAATATAACAGTTTATTTTTCCACTCATCTACTGAAAGACATCCTGATTGCTTCCAAGTTTTGACAATTATGAATAAAGTTGCTGTAAACACTTATATGGAGACTTTTGTGTGGATATAAGTTTTCAATTCATTTGGGTGAGTACTAAGGAGTGTGCTTGCTGGATTATATGCTAGGAGTATGTTTAGTTTCTTAAGAAACTGGAAAGCTGTCTTCCAAAATGGTTGTACCATTTTGTATTCCCACCAGAAAGCAAGAAACTGCCTCTTCTCTCTACATTGCTTTGCTTCTCTGTCAAAGTACAATTGTCTATAATTATGCAAGTCTGTTTTCTGGAGTCTCTATTTTGTTCCATTGATGTATTTGCCTACTCTTTCACTAATAGTAAATTGCTTTAATTACTATAACTTTATAATAAGTCTTAAATTTGTATAGCATCCGTCTTCTAGTGTTATTCTTCATCTTTACTATTTTGATGGCTCTTCTTAGTTTTTCCTTCTCCATATAAACTTTAAAGCCATTTGTAAATATACATAAAATTACTTGCTAGGATTTTGATTTAGATTGGTTTGAAAATATAGATTAGGTGGGGAAGAACTGCTATCTGGACAATATTGAGTCTTCCCATGAGCATAGAATCTCCTTCAATTTAGTTTTCCTTTGCTTTCATTAATGTTTTATAATTTTCCTCATATAAATCTTATACATATTTTTCCAGATTTATAGATAACCCTAATTTCAAGTTCTATTTGTTCATCATTTGTAGGTAGGAAAGTGATTGACTTTAGTATATTATGTTAACCTTGTATTCTGCAACATTGGAATAATACTTAATAGTTCAAGAGTATTCTTCTTCAAAAAAAGAAGAAAAAAGAAACAGCTTCATTTCTTCCCTCTCAATTTGCATGTATTTTATTATTCCATGAATTAGGAAATCCAGTACATTGTTCCAAATTAGTAGTAAGAGAAGACATCCTTGCCTTGTTCCTTTTCTTAGTAGGAACGCTTCAAATTTTTCACCATGTATTATGATAGCTATATTTTTTGTGTGTGTGTATAGATAATCTTTATCAAGTCAATAAAGTTCCTCTCTTACCTTGATATTGCTCTGAGAAAATTGAACCCGTCATTGACTACCAGGCCCTGTGCAAGGCAGTGCTTGCATTTTTATTCCATGTAAATCTGCTCGTATACTAACATAGGCATTAATCACAAGGCGTACAACGAGTGGTAGAATGCATAAGCCTAGAATGACTGTTGCTGTTGCTATGATAACTCCTCCCAGCAAGGAGGTAAACGAGAGCCAGGTAGGCACCAAAGATTGAAGCCGATTTACAAATGTCTTAGCTGTTTCTGCCACTTTAATAGAGATGGGTTCCCAATTATGTAGATCAAAAATCTCCTGGTGTAACTTTAAAAAATCCTTTTTTTTTCTTTTCATCTTTCCCTTATTTGGTGCATTGTAATCACACATCTTTGTGAGGTACAAGCTAGTATAGGTAAGGACATCCATGCCCATATTTCTCATTTAACCCTTCCAAAGATTAAGCACCTGGTAGGAAACGACCTAAGACAGGCACAGTCCTTCATGCATTTTAAAATAAAAACGGGGGAGTTGTGGGAGCCCAGATGGGCCCTCTCCCCCTGGCAGTTGCTATCTGCATATATGAGTAATTATACTGACTCTTCTGCTACGGCTACATTGGCGTCTCAAAGTCTGGAGATTGCACCTAGGATGCTTGGATGAAAGACCCTCCCACTTCTTAGAAAGTAAATATATGACCCTAAAGGATTATGGTTTTATGACTCTAGAAAGTTTGCTTGACCAGGCTATGTTAAGAATGTGGACTATAGAGCCGGGCGTGGTGGCGCACGCTTGTAATCCCAGCATTCGGGAGGCTGAGACCGGAGGATCCGGGTTCGCGGCCAGCCTCAGCTACCTAGTGAGGCACTCCGCAACTTAGTGAGACTCGGTTTCAAAATAAAGAATAAAAAATAGGGCTGGGGGCGTAGCTCGGAGGTAGAATGCCCCTGAGTTCAATCCCCAG
>PVLC010028344.1:0-21110 GCA_004027655.1 Graphiurus murinus
GTACAGAGTGCTTTGATTAGGAAAAGGGAGTCCTCATGAGCTTTGTCTTCTGCTTTGTAGGAAGAGAGGTCCAGGAGGGTGTGGGATGGGAAAATATCTTGTTTCTCAGGTATTACCATTAGGGACAGGCTTTTCTAGGGCACAGAGAAGCTCCCAGATGAGGAAGGAGAGAGTATAGAGGAGCTCTAGCTGAAGTGAGAGGCAGTTTGGCAGGAAGGGCCACCCCCACCCCTTCCTCTGCAGGAATCAGCACCAACCACTCCTGTCCTTGCTGAAGAGTCTGATTCCAGGGTGAGTGGCAGGCACCTTGAGGGACAGCTCCTAAGACTGACCCCAGTGGGAGGGCTATTCCCCTAGTGGGCACCTCACCGGCCAATAACAGCCTCCTTCCGGCAGGACAGTTCAGCCAAATGTTTTTTTTTTTTTTTTTTTTTTTTTTTCCCCCGAGGTACTGGGGATTGAACCCAGGGACATTCTACCTCAGAGCTACATCCCCAGTCCTATTTTTTATTCTTTATTTTGAAACAGGGTCTCACTAAGTTGCAGAGAGACTCACTATGTAGCTGAGGCTGACCGTGAACCCGGACCCTCCTGCCTCAGCTTCCCAAGTACTGGGATTACAAGTGTGCGCCACCATGCCCGGCTCGCCCAAATGTTTTTAAACACATAAAACACATAGGTTTATTATGTAGGAAACCAAAGATATTGGAATATTAGAAGGACAAATAGGAGGCATAATACATGTGCCTTTTTTGTTAACTCATTCAATCACAGGATCTACTGGCAGCCTGGTAACCACTGCTATCCTGAAGTGCTGTACAGATGTGTGTAAACAGTATTTTGAAAAATCTGCAGCAACTGTAATGTGTTATGAAGACATTTGGGATTGCTGCTGGGGACACAGACACAAATATAGGTAAAAACACAGTGCATGCGGCCTCAGCTCATAATGGAAGAAAGTCCTAAATTTCAGTAGGTTAGAAAAAATAATGAGTTAAGCAAGGGCTTGCCTTTGGCATTTTGTAAAATATGTCATTGGTGCAAGGTATGTAAAAGCAAAAAACAAAACAACAACAAAAACCCTCACATTAGAAAATGAAGCATTTCTGGTTGATCTATTTTTCCAAAACAAATAAATAAAAAACAGTGTATATATGAAATACACCTAGAAAAGTGCATGAAAAATGTTTCCTAGTTCAAGGGCAGCGTAGGAGCCCAGGCTCAAGGCCGCTGGGCTGGGCCTCTCCAAGTTATCCGCTCTGGAAATTGCTGGAGCCAGTTTCCCAGGTCACGTCGGTCTTCAGGGCACATTGCACGGGCTGGCAGGTGGGCTGCCTATTAGGGAAGCCTGAATTTTGTCCCCAATCAGTTGCATGACCTCCCGTCAGCCCTAAGCATCTCTGAGCTATTCTTTCTTCGTCGGTGCAGCTAGGTCTGCAGACTCCGACCTCCAGGCTCTCGTTATTCACACAAGCCTTTTTCTGCGTGGCACTTTACAGTTTACCAACCGTGGAGCGCTGAAGGCAGAAGCTGGGGAGCAGCAGGCGGTGGGCGCGGCGCCGTGGGACCGCAGCGATGGTAAGCCTGGCATTCTTCGGGGAAAGAAGCGAAGCTTTTCTTTTCTTTTTATAGCTGCCGGGGAGGAGACACGTTCTGGGCTGTTTGGAGGTCGCTTCCTAGCCAGCCCCTCCTCTATCAGCTAAGGATAAACATGAGTATCTTCCCGGTGGTCTTTCTACTTTGCGGGAATGTTCGCGGTGGCAATTTTTGGGACGCGCGGAAGTTCCCAGATTCCCACGTGGGGTGGAAACCTGCGCATTGCGCCGGGAATAGAGCAAAAATGGGAATCAGCCCTCCTTCGACCGCGGCAGGACTCGAACCTGCAATCTTCTGATCCGAAGTCAGACGCCTTATCCATTAGGCCACGCGGCCGCCCGGCAGCTGTTCTGCTCCGCTCTCCTTCGAGTACTCAGCGTCCGCGGCTGGCCCGGCTCAGCCCACCGCTTCCCACGGGATGGAGGCGGGCCTGGGCGCTCGGCGCCGCGCAGGGGAACACCCGCCCGGAAGTGCGCGTCTCCCCCCGCCGCGGGCCGCGCCACTAGCGGCGCTGCTATTGGCCGGCCGGGCGCCTCCGCCTGCCTCTCGCGGCCGCGGGACCGAGCGAGCGCAGACGGGAAGTCGCGGCTGCCAGCGAGGCGGACTGGCCGGCCAGGGCCACGCGCCGCTTGGGCCGCGCGGAGGGACGCCGCGTCGTCAGCCCGGGGCCGGGCGCGCAGGCCGGAGTCAGCGGGCGCACCGAGGTTTCCTGCGGGCGCGGGGCGGGCGGCCGCGGGGAGCGGCGCGGCCTCGGAGGCGGGGAGCGGCCGGGCGGGGCGGCGAGGGGTCCCTGGGCGCACCGCGGCGCGGGGCAGCGCCGACGCCCCCTGCAGGTGCCCGGCGCGCTGGGCCGGGGACTCCGGCGCCCGGAGGGTTCGAACCCGGAGCTGCACCGCGGTGCGGGTCGGGCCGCGGCGACGATGGCAGCCACCGTCTGCCGAGCGGTGGCCGAGGCAGGGCCGCGCGACGTGCGCACTCTGTCACCAAGCAGCGGCCCTTGGTGGCAGGCCGACCTCTAACCCCATTGTACAGAGTAGGAAATTGGGGCTTAAGGAGCTCGCCCAAGGTCACGCAGCTCGCCCCGGCCTTGCGTGGTTCTGCTCCAGAATCTGCACCCTTCACCCGGGCCACAGCTGCCCCGAGTTTACTGATGGGCCTGTTGGGACCTCAGTTTCCTTGCGAGGGCTGTTGCTATTTCCCAAGGTGGTTGGAGGCTGAGCAGAGAATGCACCTAAAGTACCCGGGAGGCGGTGAATGTGCGACGGCTATTAATACAACATAATGCTTATTAATAAATAACACTTTCTATCATCTGTCTCCTTTAGGATTTGTGGGAGGAAGGCAGGCATGGTCAGCCCCATTTCACTGACAGGAAAACAGAGACGGGACGTGTCTCCCTCCAAGTTTTTCAGCCAGTAAAAGCAGTCAAGCTGGAGGCCAAGGCCAGGTGTCCTGACTCCCAGCGGGGGGCCCCCTGCACCCACCATGAGCCGCCTGCTCTGGAAGAAAGTGGCCGGCGCCACCGTCGGGCCAGGGCTGGCTCCAGCATCAGGACGCTGGGTCTCCAGCTCCGTCCCCGTCCACGGCGACGGGCAGCCGCCACCGCCGCCGCCGCCAGTGCCATCCTCGGAGGGCGGGCAGCAGCGGTACAACCCATTGCACATCCAGATGCTCTCGAGAGGGCTGCACGAGCAAATCTTCGGGCACGGAGGGGAGATGCCCGACGAGGCCGCGGTGCACCGCAGCGTCGAGCACCTGCAGAAGCACGGGCTCTGGGGGCAGCCGGCCGCGCCCTTGCCGGACGTGGAGCTGCGCCTGCCGCCGCTCTACGGGGGCAACCTGGACCAGCACTTCCGCCTCCTGGCGCAGAAGCAGAGCCTGCCTTACCTGGAGGCGGCCAACTTGCTCTTGCAGGCCCAGCTGCCCCCCCAGCCCCCGAGCTGGGCCTGGGCGGAGGGCTGGACCCGGTACGGCCCCGAGGGGGAGGCCGTACCCGTGGCCATCCCCGAGGAGCGGGCCCTGGTGTTCGACGTGGAGGTCTGCTTGGCAGAGGGAACTTGCCCCACGTTGGCGGTGGCCATATCCCCCTCGGCCTGGTAAGTAGGGACAGGGGACTTTGGCGTGTATGTATAGGGGGACCCAGCTTAATGGCTCATTAAAGGTGCTGGGTGCTCATCCGGGAACTACTGGTGTGGTGAACTAAACAGGCTCAGCCTGGTGGGAAGATACAGGCGTCAGTACCCAAGCAAATGTCAGGTGGTGATAGGGCCATGTGGAGACTCAGGCAGTGTTGTACTTGAGACCTACTGGGAAACCACTTGAGATTTCCATGATTTGGTGCCTGTGCCCCCTTCCCGAATAGCTTCCTGAGACGTTAGTCTGAAAAGACATTTGAACCGTGTTTCTGTTTGGGCATGCTGTTGGTTATTTTGGGCAGGAGAAATCTCCCTTTTGTGGGACTGTCCTAGGCAGTAAAAGGCATTCAGCATCCCCAGCTTCTCCCACAAATGCCAAACCAAATCTGGTCCAACCTTTCCTAACGCCCTCTGGAGGTGGCATGCCCTGACCATTCCCAGCTGAGAAACATTGCTTCCTTCCCCTAGCCTCCCAAACAGGCATTTTGGTCCCAAACAGGTATATCCAATCTCTCTTTTCTTTTTAAATAATTTTCTAAGTGCTACCCAAGTTTCTTTTTCAAACAATGATGGCAGTACTGTTTCTCCCCTTTTTTATTCTTCATTCCAGGATTAAAATACTATTTACAACCTTAATGCTTTCAGGCATGGCCAGCAAAAAAGTTGGCAGTTTCTTTATTCCTATTGGAAGCTCCATCTTTGTAAAGAAAGCTGCGAAATGTTATATATGCAGTTGAAAATGATGAAAGCATGGCTAAATAGATAAGGTAGGCATCGATGGCTGAACAGGGCAAACCTAGATGATTTCACATTTGATTTAGTTCCAGCTACAATAAGAATCACAGTGCTTATTATGTAACCCGATGGTCAGAGTAAAGGGGAATGCTGGCCATCATTTGAAAAGATAAAGTAGGCTTTGGTGGCTGAAAGAAAATTAAGAAACCAGTGCCTAGAAAGATTTAATTTTTGATCTGTCGGTCATTTTTGGCCAGGTGACTGAAAGTCCCTTTTCTTTTCCTCCTCCTCTTAACTTCTTACCTCTCTTTTCTCTTCCTGCCCTTCCCATCCTGCCCTCATTCTCATTCCATTCTTGCCAGTGGCCTGGGGGCATTGCTTAGTTTGCCTGGTGGCAAAAGTCATTGCTGAGGCCTGGGGTCAGGCCTTCCTGATGTCATTGCTGAGGCCTTCCTCCTCTTAGTTTGACTGTCTGGGGGGTTCGATGCTGCCCCCATAGCAGTCCACTTTCAACCCGCACGCCCGGCCATGCGGCTGTGTCATGTTAGGCACAGGAAGAGCCCATGATTTCCGGGGGGTGAAGGGGGTTTGGATAGCTCTAAGTCTTCCAGAGGGCGCTTCCTGTTGGTTAGGGCTTTGGTTACCAGGCTAGAGGAACCTCACTCAGCCCTTGGCATTTATTTGAGAGTCACTGGAAAACTAGTATTAATAATGTGGTTTCCAATGCATCTTAAATTTACCTAAGGTGTTTGCATTTTGGCTTAACTTTTTCATTTCAAATAAGTTTATAATAAGGTGGTTCCCTGCACAGCTGCGGCCTGGCCTGTGTCTTGGCACCAGTGTTTTTGTTTGTTTTTATTAATTGTAACTGAAGCCCTTGTCATCACCATAGCCTTAAATACTTGGCATTCTTTAGCCATCACTTGTTTTTAAGGGCTTTGATGTGAATTAAAAAGGGAGGGGGCTTTAGCTTGAGTCCCTTGGTGTATTTTCATTATTTGGTAGGGGGAGTTAGATTGTGCCAGGTGTAAAACTAGGAAGCTCTTTTCAGAACAGACTAGGTTTGTGCTGTTTGGGCTGTTGAGGCCATACCCCTCCTCCCTTCCGGAAAGGTCACACGTGCAGCCATGGGACATACCTGCTGTCCTGTATGTAGCCTCACACTCACTCCGATGATGCTGAGGGGGCCCCGACCCTCGGGAGCAATCTGTGGCTAGCCCCAGGCCTTGCCTCAGCTCCTCAGGGGCCATTCCCAGGCGTAGCCTCCCGGTCTTGAGCTCCCAGAAGGCCGCACTCACCCCGTCTCCTCCACCCCCACCCCAGCACATGTACATGCATTCTCTCATTCTGGCACTTTCCCTGGTCTCTCACTGAGGGCGGCTGCTTCTAGAAGGTGCACGATTTGCTCTTTGTCCTTCAGAATTTTTGCAGCCGTCAGATGATTCATCCTGTACGTGCGTGCAGCATTTGCCTTTTTTTTTTTTTCGACTTTGAATTAAAAACCTTCGTTTGGGGGCTCTCGTCTCCTTCACGAGCACTTTGAACACTAGCTGTGTTGTGCTTAAAGACACGAGGGTTTAGTCATGTTGATAAGACGCCTCAGAGCCAGATGCAGACACCGTGAACACCGGGCCTGGCGAACACCTTGGTGGCCCTGGCCCCAGCGCCTGCGTGTGGCACCCGGTGCTCTGGCACTTAGCTCGTTTTTATCTGTGGGAGTTTAGACGTAAGGAAGCGTTAATTGCTTCCCACAGCGTGCACATGCACCTACCCCGCCTGCCCTCTGTGGGTGAGGAGTACCCCTCGGTCTCATTTGTCTCCCCAGCGGCTAGAGCAGGACCTGGCATGTGGTGGTGGATGTACAGTGGGTGGTGCGGAGCAGAGTTGGATGTCTCCATGGTAAACCTGCGTATCTCACTTCCCTCAGGTATTCCTGGTGCAGCCGGCGGCTGGTGGAAGAGCGTTACTCTTGGACCAGCCAGCTGTCGCCGGCTGACCTCATCCCCTTGGAGGTCCTTGCCAGTGCCAGCGGCTCCACCCAGCGGGATTGGCAGGAGCAGTTAGTGGTGGGGCACAATGTTTGCTTTGACAGAGCCCATATCAGGGAGCAATACCTGATCCAGGTAAGGGTCTTGGGAGCTGGGGTTCTGGGGACGGCTAGGCCAGGAGTCCTGACCTGGTGGCTGGGGCAGCACTGCTTTCCTGGCCACGGTCTCCATCTTCTTTGCAGCAGCTGCAAGGCTGCCTGTTGATCAGCTCTGCCTGATCTCTGTGCCCAGCTAGTCTGTCCCCAGGGCAAGTCTGGTACATGACCCGAGTTGTCTCTGTATGTTGTTTTAGAGCCTAGCAAGGGTTTGGAGGCTTTGAGCCACATCCTGCCTTAGCCACTGCAGACAGCGTGAGCACTTTAACTTTTCTCTCTCCTTTTTTTTGTGGTATTGGGGATTGAAGCCAGGGGCATTCTACCTCTGAGCTACACCCCCAGCCCTGTTTTATTTTATATTTTGAAACAGTCTTATTAATTTGTGGAGGGCCTCGCTAAATTGCTGAGGCTGGCTGTAAGCCTGTGCTCCTCCTGTCTCAGCATCCCAAGGACTGGAATTACAACCGTGCACCACCACATCTCGCCGTACCTTACCCTCTCTAAGTCTCAATTTCTTTTTTTGTAAAGTGGTACGTCTATAATCCCAGCTACTTGGGAGGCTGAGGCAGGAAGATTGCAGATTTGAGGCCAGCCTGGGCAACTTAGTGAGACTGTGTCTCAGAATAAAATAAAAAGGGCCAAGAGGCCCTGGGTTCAATTCCTTATATTGGGGGGCGGGGAGAAAAGAGAGAGAGAGAGAGAGAGCTAACAGAAGCTCCCTTAGGATTTTTAGGAGTGTGTGACGGTACGTACATGCCAGACACTCAGAATTTGGCTTGTGGTGATTATAATTCTTATGTTTATGAAAAGTGTTTTTCCATTGTGTCTTCATGGCAGCCCCAGGAGACAGGCAGGGCAGGGGAGAGCACCCTTAGCCTGTAGCCGAGGGTTCTCAGGCTTAGACAGCTTTGTTGACTTGCCAGGGCCACAGAGCGTGTGAGTGGCAGGGCTGGGGACAGACCAACAGCGCTGAAGGTCTTGTTTGGGCCAGTCTGCCAAGTTGCTCAGCAGTTGCTGGAAGCAGGGAAGGACGCGGGTGTTGGGATACAGCCAGGCCAGAACCTTCAAGGGCAGCTAGGATGCGGCGTTGAGGGGCAAGCATGAAGGTTCTGTGTCGTGTTGGAGGCTGTGTGAGTAGCTGAGGTGGACCTGGGGTCCACGCCACTGACGCAGTGGCTGCAGTCTCCCTGTCCACCCCCACCCCTCAGGGCTCCCACATGCGCTTCCTGGACACCATGAGCATGCACATGGCCATCTCAGGGCTGAGCAGCTTCCAGCGCAGTCTGTGGATAGCAGCCAAGCAGGGCAAGCACAAGGCCCACCGCCCCCCACAGCGAGGCCACAAGTCCCAGGGCAAAGCCAATGGCCCTGCGGTGAGAGTGCACTGGGGCGGGCAGGGGCGGGGAGGGCGCTTGCATCCACCTGCCTGTCTGCCTGAGGCCAAGCTGACCTGCTATGTCACTTGCTCTGGTCCCCCAGATTTCCTCCTGGGACTGGGTCGACATCAGCAGCATCAACAATCTGGCAGATGTGCACAGCCTTTACGTGGGGGGGCCCCCCTTAGAGAAGGAGCCCCGAGAACTGTTCGTCAAGGGCAGTATGCAGGACGTGCGTGAGAACTTCCAGGTACGGTGTTGGTGAGGAGCCCAGGGGATGGGCGGCACCCTGGGCAGTTTGGCTGCCAGGCCTCACCCCGAGACCTGGCGGTGGCAGCGGCTAGTTGCCCACCCAGTGCCCTTCTGTCACCTGTGCCAGGACTTGATGCAGTACTGTGCCCGGGACGTGTGGGCTACCTATGAGGTTTTCCAGCAGCAGCTGCCGCTCTTCTTGGAGAGGTGAGGGGAGCCTGTGTGTCCTCCTGGGGGGCTGGGGGTCCTGGCCCTGGCCCGCTATCACGAGGTGGTGCTGGTTCTTTCTCAAGCTGGACACGTAGCCTTTCTAGGCTGGAGGAAACAGAGGCCCAAGGGGTTGGGCTGGTGTCTCATGTCTGTTGTGCCTGTTTATTAAGCACCTTCAGTGTGCTCAGATTCTGAGCCATGGGCTTCCTATCCATCCTGTATTTATCAGTGAGTCAGTCTTAGGTGTGGTTAAATGGACCTGATTCAAACCTTGACTATCATATCCTCCTTGGTAGTTACTTGGTTTCTCTGAGCCTCAGAGTTCATGCTGTGAAACACACAAATTTACCCCCCAGGGGTGAGGTCCACGTGTGGTCATTGATGTGCATGGGGTTATTAGGACAGTCCTCAAGTGGCAGCCCTTCTTAGTTTGGTTATCTGTCATCCCCACATTCTTCACATTCTTATTTTTGTGATCTGTCATTCTCACGTTCTGAGGACAGGATTATCTGCGTGTTAACAGGTGAAAGGATGGAGGCTTGGATACGACGGAGGGCTAGGGAGCCGTACAGCTGGGACTTAAGCCCTCGTTTGGCTTCAGAGCTGCACCATGGGCTGGTTGGGTTGAGCTTGCCAAGCTGGCTCAGGGATTGGGCAAAACTTTGCCTCCTGTGGTCATTTATGGCAGCCTGGCGTTTGTCCCCAAGGTGTCCCCACCCAGTGACCCTGGCCGGCATGCTAGAGATGGGTGTCTCCTACCTGCCCATCAACCAGAACTGGGAGCGCTACCTGGCAGAGGCCCAAAGCACCTATGAGGAGCTGCAGCGGGAGATGAAGAAGTCGCTCATGGACCTGGCCAATGATGCCTGCCAGCTGCTCTCAGGAGAGAGGTAGCCAGGCCTCGGGCGGGCAGGGTGGAGGCAGGGGCCAGGCAGGCAGGAGGTCTGGCTTTGGCTTGGCCTTAGCCCTGCTGTGCCGGACTGGATCTGCAGGTACAAAGACGACCCCTGGCTCTGGGACCTGGAGTGGGACCTGCAGGAGTTTAAGCAGAAGAAGGCAAAGAAGGTGAAGAGGAAGGACCCGACGGCAGCCAGCACGTTGCCCATCGAGGAGGCTGGGGCCCCTGGGGATCCCGCGGATCAGGAAGGTGGGGAGCATGGGTGGGAGATGGGACAGGGTGGTCCTTGGGATAGTCCTAGGACCCAGGGGCCCAGAGCGGGTTGCTCCAGCCTTCCAGAGATGAGCGGGTGCGGGGGGCAGGTCTTCCGGAGAGTCCCGTGGTCTTGACTGTCCTCCCTGACCCTGCACAGACCCCGGCCCCCCCAGCGAGGAGGAGGAGGTTCAGCGAGATGCCAGGGTCCGTGCCTGCTTGCAGCAGCTGAAGGGCACCTCAGGGCTCCTCCCCAAGCGGATCCAGCACCTTCCTGGACACCCCGGGTGAGCTCAGCCCCCTCACTCCTCAGGGCGCCCCTGTCTGGGCTCCAGCACAGAGGCCCTGTGCATTCCCTGTCTTACCATCCTGCGTGCACGTACTCACTGACCCCACTGGCCTCCTGGGCTTGCTCAGTACTGTGCTCTGAGCACCTGCCGTGTGCCGCCCACAGCAGCTGCCAGGCACAGGTGGAGCCGAGGTCTTCCTTTGGAAGCTCCTCCTCCCTCGGAGCAGCTGATGCTGGTGTGTGGATCTGGAGTGAGGCAGAGGGAGCAGTGCTAAGGCAGTTCTGATGTGCGGGGAGATTAGGGAGGGCTTTCTTGAGGAGGTGACCCTTCATTTGTGCCTCTGAGAATGGCAGAGATGAGAAAAGGCAGCCAGGTGAACAGCAGGGGGGCGACTCTGCACTTGCAAACCCTGAGAGTGAGTGCCTGGGCGCCTGTCCCTGGTGAGCAGCCTGTGAGAGCTCAGGAGGAGCTGGTGAGCTCCAGGCCAGTGGGGAGGCCGGCTGGGCGGGAGGACAGATGTCCCCTTGCCTAGAGGATGCAGTGGGGCTTGGGAGGAGCCCAGCTCTGGGCGGGGGAAGCTGTGGATCCTGAGTCCTGTCAATCAAGTAGGACTGACACAGGGCCTTTCCTTGGCGATATTTGAATTGTTCTAGGAGATTCCACAGGGGCCTTGGAGGGTGGCTGGGGGCGGCATGGGGGAAGAGAGCCTCTTTTCCCTCTTCACGCCTTCCCCACCACTGACACCGCTTTCTTTCTGGTGGGCATAGGTGGTACCGGAAGCTCTGCCCCCGACTCGATGACCCCGCATGGACCCCGGGGCCTAGCCTTCTCAGCCTGCAGATGCGAGTCACACCTAAACTCATGGCGCTGACCTGGGACGGCTTCCCGCTACACTACTCAGAGCGGCATGGCTGGGGCTACCTGGTGCCGGGGCGGCGCGACAACCTGGCTAAAGTGCCAGTGGAGTCAGATGGGGTGGCCTGTCCCTACAGGTGAGGCTCAGGCCCAGGCCCCAGGAAGAAGTGGCTGGAGGGACCCCACACCCTTGCTGGAGAAGCCACGGTCAGTTCAGGTTACTGGAGAGAGCTGGCGTCCAGGAGTCTGGATTTACTTCTCCATGGCTTCCTTGTCTGTCTGGGCCTGGAGCCCCGGTGGAGGCCTTGCGGTGCCGAGTGGGAGGGCTGAGGCCCTGTCTGCCCTTGGACCCAGCAGCCTTCATAGGAGCACGCAGAGGGAGGGCGGAAGGAAGGGACGGGAAGAGGGGCTTGCTTGCTTCTCTCTTTTTAGTGTGATTTGAGGGCTAGCTGTGTCAGGCGCTGGTAATGAGCGTTTTGCATTCTTACCTCATTTGTTCCTCAAGCAGCCCCTCGAGGTGGGATCGTATCTCCACTAATTATTTACATATTTTTGAGGTGTGGGGATCAAACCCAGGGCTTTGTGCGTGCTAGCAAGGGCTCCACCATTGAGTTGTAGCCCTGTGCTACTTGTTTTTATTTTTTGTGCTACTGGAGATTGAACCCAGGGGTGTTCTCCCACTGATCAAGACCTCCAGCCCCATTTTATTTTGAAAACAGGTTTCACTAAGTTGCTGAGGCCAGCCTTGAACCTGCAGTCCTCCTGTCTCAGCCTCCCAGTTACTGGGATTACAGGCGTGCACTATCACGTCTGACTGTATCCCCATTTTATAATTGATCAAAGTCTAGGAAATTAGTTGACCTGTTTGAGATCACAAACCCTAAACTGTTGACAGGCAGGGGTGCTGGGGAAGACAGGGCACTTCAGTGGTCTGGAATTAAGGGTCCTGGCTCCACAGGATCACCTGTGGGACCTTTGGACAAAGGGCCAAAGACGGGCCCACGAATGGATGAGTCCTGACTGCCAGAGCTCTCCAGATGCCTCTGTGCTATGAGGAACTTAGATCGTCAGACCAGGCCTCAAACCTCAGTTTGCCACTGGGTGCTGTGTCGTTTTGGGATTGCCACTCCCTGTCTAAACACCAGGGAACGTGCTACCCGTTTTTGCCTTGGAGTTGTTCTGAGGATGAAACGGGGATTGTAGACAGCCCTGGTGAGCTGCCCGGCCTGAGCGTGCACTGAGTGCTCAGGCTGCCTCCGTCCTCTGCCCAGAGCCATCGAGTCCCTGTACGGGAAGCACTGTCTCGAGCAGGGGAAGCAACAGCTGCAGCCCCAGGAGACAGGCCTGGCCGAGGAGTTCCTGCTCACAGAGAGCAGCGCCATGTGGCAGACGGTGAGGCTGGGTGGGGTGCCTCTGGGATTGTCCCGGGCAAGGGGCAGTCTTTCGGGTGGATGGCTAGCCCTGGTTGCTCACTGCGCACGGCCCTGGGCTGTCTGAGTACTCTGCAGGGAAGGGCTGGTGGAGCCGGGCGCCTGCAGCCTCTGCCTCACTGCCGTGGTCCCTGGGTCCATCCAGGTGGAAGAACTGGGCTTCTTAGATGTGGAGGCCGAGGCCAAGGTGGAGAACCTGCCTGCTGCAGTGCCGGGTCAACCCTCAGCTCTGGTGAGTGGGCGCCTGCTCGGGTTCTCCGGGTGGGTGCTGGGCGGCAGGGCAGGGGCTTCCCCTTACACCACAGGGTTCTTCCCCACTGGGGAGTCCCCAGATCTCGGCGGGGGTGGAGAGGCTGCCCTGCACCCCGTGGCCCGACACGTGTTGGGAGACCAAGGAGGAGGCCTGAGACCTCATGGCCTTCCTGTCACTTCCCAGCTCACCTGCTCACAGTTCAGGCCCTTGCTGAATGCAGGTGCTGGAACAGGGCGCTGATCTAGGTGTGTGGCCCCACAGACTGCCGCTCGTGGTCCCCAGGGCAGCCAGCCCACTTACCACCATGGCAACGGACCTTACAACGACGTGGACATCCCCGGCTGCTGGTTCTTCAAGCTGCCGCACAAGGTGTGTCCTTGCTGTGCTCGGGGCCCACAGCAGGCCTCCAGAGTGACTCGGATCAGGGGAATGGCCTTTTTGCAGGAACGACAATAGCAGCAGCATAGAGTATGATTTGAGGCAAATGTCATCACCTCTTTGAGCTTTTGTTTTTCTTTGGAAAATTGGGTAGCAAGGGGCACAGTGATAGAACTAAATGACAAGGGCACGTCAAGTGTCTGATGCCACATTGGTTCTGTTGATTGACGGCTGTTGGTTTGCCGTGTCTGTCTTAGTGCCTGTGCATGTGTGAGATGTCCTCGGAATTACCCTGGAGTCCTTGAAGTTCTGGGATCGGCGGAGGAACCCAGGGGCTGCCCACTTAGGGCTCTGCCACCACCTCCAACCTCTGCTTCCTTTCCCCTCTCCAGGATGGGAATAGCTATAATGTGGGCAGCCCCTTTGCTAAGGACTTCCTGTCCAAGATGGAGGATGGCACCCTGCAGGCTGGCCCAGGAGGTGCCAGTGGGCCCCGGGCCCTGGAAATCAACAAAATGATTTCTTTCTGGAGGAATGCTCATAAACGTATCAGGTGGGTCACCTTGGCAGAGGTAGGCCCATCTGTAGCCCTAGGACTCCCCCCCGCTCCCATGGCCAGTCCAGCTGTGATCCAGAGCCCTGGCTACACTTACTTGTCCTGGTGCAAGTCTCATGCTTTCTCCAGCTCCAGTGTCCCTGCTTATGTCGAAAGAATGGTGCTGTAGGACCCTGACAGCCCCTCCCAGCTCTAACTGAACTGCTTGGGTTAGCTACCGGAGCCTTGGGATGTGACTGAGGCCCCTGGAGGGCTGGGGGCCCAGAAGCTCTGCTGGGGGCTGAAATCTGGGTCTTACAGCCTGGGAGCAGCAAGTGGATTCCTCTTGAGGCCATTTTTAAGGGGTCGGTGCCGTCTGCCCTGGTGTGGGGAGAGGAGGTAGCGGTGCCTTGTTGATACCTTGGGAGAGGGGCCTTGGAGGCCTGGCCAGTTCCCAGATGGCTCATGGCTGAGCCAGGGCTACCCTGAGTCCAGTTGGGAAGGGAGTTGCGGCCAGGCAGTGAGGAGGGGTCACAGCAGCCCTGAAGCTGAGCAGGTGTGGGCTGTGGGGGTGGGGTGGGCTCTGTTCCCCACAGCACTGCTGGAGCCTCCACTCGTCTCTCCTCACAGCTCCCAGATGGTGGTGTGGCTGCCCAGGTCGGCTCTGCCCCGTGCCGTGACCAGGTATGAGCTGTTGGGTGGTCGTGGGAATAGAGCTGAGGGGGCTGGATCCCAGGGCCGAAGCGAGCTGCTGATGCTCCTTGCCCCTCTCGCACCCCAGGCACCCTGACTATGACGAGGAAGGCCGCTATGGGGCCATCCTGCCGCAGGTGGTGACCGCTGGCACCATCACCCGCCGGGCCGTGGAGCCCACGTGGCTCACTGCCAGCAATGCCCGGGTATGTGTGCTCTTCATCTCTGGCCCCTGTTCTTCTAGGTCTCTAGGAGCTAGGAGCTCAGAGGGACGTTGGGGTTTAGCAAGGAGCATGTAAAAAGGAACCCAAGATCTAGGTCAGGCTAGTTCATAGTTCACTTCTGGCTTCTAGTCTCTTCCCTCACCAGACAATGCCAGGCACAGTAGCTGCAACTATGGTGGAGTTTTGTTGAGGCCGTGGAGGTGCGGGCCTAGCATAGGGCTTCTTTACCCGCCAGCCCTGTTTCTGAATGGTAGCATCCCTGGAACTGTGGTTTGGAGCAGTGCTGTCCTGCATTCTCTAAAGCTGGCCCCTTAGGAGGGACCCCAGCGTTTTCTCAGTCAACTCTGGCTCCTGGAATGGGAGGAGGAGAGTCTCTCTTGGGCATCCGGTGGGCCTGACTTCACTCTTCCCGCAGCCTGACCGAGTGGGCAGTGAGTTGAAAGCCATGGTGCAGGCCCCACCCGGCTACGTCCTTGTGGGTGCTGACGTGGACTCCCAGGAGCTGTGGATCGCGGCCATCCTTGGAGACGCCCACTTTGCCGGCATGCATGGTGAGCGGGAGCTGCCCTGGGCCCGGGGAGCTGGGCAGATGTTGCTGAGCTTCCTCTCTCACTCCTGCCTTGTCCTCCAGGCTGCACAGCCTTTGGGTGGATGACCCTCCAGGGCAGGAAGAGCAGGGCCACCGATCTGCACAGTAAGACAGCCACCACGGTGGGCATCAGCCGAGAGCACGCCAAAGTCTTCAACTATGGCCGCATCTACGGGGCGGGGCAGCCCTTCGCCGAGCGCCTCCTGATGCAGTTCAACCACCGGCTCACGAGGCAGGAGGCCGCTGAGAAGGCCCAGCAGATGTATGCCACCACCAAGGGCCTCCGCCGGTGAGGTCCCTCTCCCCCTGGGTTAGCACCCAGTGCCTCAGGCTTGCTGTATTGCTGCTCCCTCTCTCCTTCCTCTTGCCCATCGCCTGAGCCCTCTCCCTCCAGACCTCCGTGACCTCGCCTCAGGATGGTTCATCTTTGGAGTTGTGACAGTTACTTGTTTAATAGTGTTAAATAGCTGTTCCTCAGAGGGATAAAGCCGTAGTTCGTGCATGTTGTCACCCAGTGGTAGTGTACCCACAGCTGTGACTACACAGCAGATAGTAGTGTAGTGGTGTTCAACTCAATTGCCTACAGAAAGGAGAGCAAGCAGGGATGAATCGAGTTGGCAGGAGAGCACTGCGGGAGACTGTGGGCTCATTCTTTTTTTTTTTTTGTACTAAAGATTGAACCCAGTGGAAGGGCGGTCTACCGCCAAGCTACACCCCCAACCTTATTTTTTATTTTGAAACAGGGTCTCACTAAGTTGTGGAGGGCTTCACTAAGTAGCTGAGTCTGGCCGTGAACCTGCGATCCTCCTGTCTCAGCCTCCCAAGTACTGGGATTACAAGCGTGCGCCACCACGCCCAGCAAGTGTGGGCTCATTCTGACAAAGGAGAAACTGACCAGGTGTCTTCTGATGGCTCTGTACCATGTGCTTAGGGTGCTGGCAGACTCCTTGGAGGATTCCTCAGGTGTGAGGGAGAAGTAGAGGTGTGTTTAGGGCTTTAGGTACAGTGTACGCGTGCCCATATTAATTTGCTGACCTGTGGAAACTCGTTACCTCATGAAAGATTGAAAGCTGAGCAGCGGTGGGGTAGTGGCTGCGCCGGGGGAGCCGAGGCCCGACCAGAGCATGTGCCTTACGGTTGGATGGGCTACTGGTGGAGGCACGGGGCAGTGATGAGGAAGCAGGTTGGGCCTTTGCAGTGGAGACCTTTCACGGCATCAGAGGCGTTGGAGCCACAGACTCAGATGGAGGAGAGGTCCTAGTGCTGCCCCTTGAAGCAGGTGTCATGACTCTGGAGCCCAAGGGGACAAGCCTGGCCATCTGCGGGTTGCACTGAAGCTGGAAGTTTGGGAGGAGGGCAAGCCTGGCCGGCTGTGCTGTGTTCTTCTCGAGATGCCTTCTCCCCTTCAAGGAGTAGCCCGTTCTCACCCCACCGAGTCGGGTGCCAGGCCCTTCTGCCTCCTGAACTGATACGAGGTCGCTCTTAATGGTCGGGCAGTTCAGTGTCTCGGGCACCAGGACAGTAAGAACAGCAGTAGATCCTGTGTTGGAGTCCGTCCTTGATTGGGCTGCCTGTGGTGTAGTGCAGGCTTTGCAGCTACAGATGCCTGATTCTGCCTGGGCTGCACCTGTTCTTAGCTGCATGACCTCAGCAAGTCACTTCACCTTTCTGAGTCTATAGGGGAGAGTCATGAGCCTGGGTGGTGTTGGAAATTGAGCAGGTGGGTGTGACACAGAGGGGCACGCCTGTGGGAATGACGCGGTGACACTACCCCAGGTATCGGCTTTCAGAAGAGGGAGAGTGGCTGGTGAGACAGTTGGACCTCCCTGTGGATCAGACCGAGGATGGCTGGATTTCCCTGCAGGATCTACGCAAAATCCAGAGAGAAGCTTCAAAGAAGTGAGAACCTATGTTTAGGATGGAGGGGTGTGGGCTGGCCCCGCAACAACTGGGATGCTTTGGCTTTTACTCTGAGATGCTGAAGACAAAGCCTGCTTTCCCGTTTCTGGTGCCCCAGGTCACACCGGAAGAAGTGGGATGTGGTAGCTGAACGAGCGTGGATGGGGGGCACAGAGTCAGAGATGTTCAACAAGCTGGAGAGCATCGCCATGTCAGACACACCGTGCACCCCGGTGCTGGGCTGCCGCATCAGCAGGGCGCTGGAGCCCTCGGTCGTCCGGGGGGAGGTACCTTGGAGCAGGGAGGGGCACAGGGCTCGCTGTGGGCCTTAGCAGTTTGGTAGATGGGGCCAGAGTGGAGCATTTCTGCTGGGGCTCTTGGCCCACTCCCTCCCCAGAGCTGCCTGGTATGCCAGAGCCCCTCTCATCTGTGCCCACCTGTCCTTCCTAGTTTATGACCAGCCGTGTGAACTGGGTGGTACAGAGCTCTGCCGTGGACTACTTACACCTCATGCTGGTGGCCATGAGGTGGCTGTTTGAGGAGTTTGCCATCGACGGGCGCTTCTGCATCAGCATCCACGACGAGGTTCGCTATCTGGTGCGGGAGGAGGACCGCTACCGTGCAGCACTGGCCCTGCAGATCACCAACCTCCTGACCAGGTGCGCAGGCGGGGCGGTGCCTCTCTGGCCCAGCCCCGTGCTCCTTCTGATGTGGGCCTTTGGGTGAGGTGAGAGTCCCTTGGGCCCAGCTGAGCAGTTCTGAGTTTTCATCAACCTAGAAATCAATGTCTTAGCTTTACTAATTTAAAACATATGGGTCTCAACTTTTTTTGTGTGGTCTAGGGATTGAACCCAGTGGCATTCTACCTCTGAGCTACACCCCCAGCCCTATTTCATTTTTTATTTTGAAACAGGATCTCATTAAGTTGCAGAGGGCCTCATAAAGTTGCTAAGGCTGGCCAAAAACCTGCAATCCTGGCTCAGCCTTCCAAGTACTAGGATTACTAAGCATGTACCACCACGCCTGACATTCCTCAACTTTTTTTTTTGTGGTACTGGGGATTGAACCCAGATGCATTCTACCTTCGACCTATACCACCAGCCTAATTTTTATTTAGAAATAAGGTCTCACTAGGTTGATGAGTCTCATGACTTGCTGAAGCTGTCCTCAAACCTGCAATCCTCCTTTCTCAGCCTCCCAAGTACTAGGATTATAGGTGTGTCCCACCATGTCTGACTAGGCCTCAACTTTTTTTTTTTTTTTGTGGTACTGGGGATTGAACTCAGGGGCATTCTACCTCCGAGCTACACCCCCAGCCCTATTTTTTATTCTTTATTTTGAAACCGAGTCTCACTAAGTTGCGGAGTGCCTCACTAGGTAGCTGAGACTGGCCGCGAACCCGGATCCTCAGGTCTCAGCCTCCCGAATGCTGGGATTACAAGCGTGCGCCACCACGCCCGGCTAGGCCTCAACTTTTGATTGGTTTGAAGTATCATCAAGATTAGATCACCAGGGTGGTGCTGAGGTTAGGAGTTGTTCCAAAGCATGGTTACACACTTCCCCTAGGAACACTGTTTTGAAAAATCAAATGACAAATCTGCTCAATTCATAGGAAAGCGAGACATTTTCTTTTCACCTATAAGTGTTTAAGTGCCAAGAGAAAGCATTGCAAATGTGAAGACTTAAATATGACTTAAGAAAACTTATTTTTGGTGGTATTGGGGATTGAACTCAGGGGCATTCTACCTGAGTTATACCCCAGCCCTTTATTTTTTTTGAAACAGGGTCTCACTAGGTTGCTGAGAGTCTCACTGTATTGCTGAGCCTGGCCTCGAACCTGTGATCCTCCTGTCTCAGTTGACCAAGTACTGGGATTACAAGTGCGCGCCACTGCACCTGGCTCTTTTTTTTTTTTTTTTTGTGGCACCAGGGATTGAACCCAGAGTCATCCTACCTCCATGCTACACTCCCAGCCCTATTTTTTATTCTTTATTTTGAAACAGGGCCTCACTAAGTAGCTGAGGCTGGCCGCGAACCCAGATCCTCTGGTCTCAGCCTCCCAAATGCTGGGATTACAAGCTTGTGCCACCACGCCCAGCTGCCTGGCTCATATTTTTTTTTGTGTGTGTGTGTGTGTGGTACTGGGGATTGAACTTGGGCATTCTACCTCCGAGCTACACCCCCAGCCCTATTTTTTATTCTTTATTTTGAAACAGGGTCTCACTAAGTTGCGGAGTGCCTCACTAGGTAGCTGAGGCTGGCCGAGAACCCGGATCCTCCAGTCTCAGCCTCCCGAATGCTGGGATTACAAGTGTGTGCCACCACACCCGGCTGCCTGGCTCATATTTTACACATTAAGATGTATTTTCTTTTAGTCAAATTCCTAGCTTTTCATGAGTAAGTTAGATGGTATTACCACTCTGTGTTGATCTGCAACTCATAGCCAGTCTGGGAACCATGATCTATTCTGTTAAGTGGGTAAATAACTCTTTACAACACTCCACGCTGTCACCATTGCCCACTCAATCATCCCTTTGGGGTTGTACTTAGCAAAGTCTTCATTTATTTCTCAAACTGTGGCCTCATAATTGAAAGTAATGTTTCACAGCAACGAAGTATTCCAAACGAGAAAACATGTTGAGTCTATAACCGCATCTCAGTACCTCAGCAGGAGGCGGTACTGCCCTCCAGCTCTAGCTGGGTGGAGGGAGCCCTGCTCTGTGGGACACCGCTCTCTTCTGGCATGATGAGCTGTGTCACAGCAGGGGCATGACTGTAAGGGGAGCCTCGGTCTTTTTCAGGTGCATGTTTGCCTACAAGCTGGGTCTGAATGACTTGCCCCAGTCAGTCGCCTTTTTCAGTGCAGTCGATGTTGACCAGTGCCTCAGGAAAGAAGTGACCATGGATTGTAGAACCCCTTCCAACCCAACTGGGATGGAACTGCGATATGGGATTCCCCAGGGTGAGTGTGCACATGTGTCTTCATGCATGCAGTGTGAGGTGGGTCCACAGGGAGAAATCCACGTTTGGCTTGGGCCATATTCTAGGCTGTTCGAGTTAACAAGGTGCCTGAGGTCCAAAGTGGGTGTGAGGTGCAAATCACAGAGGTCTGTTTTTAGGAAGTGGTTCATAGTAAATGAAGGGAAACTCCAGAGCTTCAAATACCCATTTATACCCTTCTCATCAACCAGACCAGAGATACATAAGACCTATCATATAAAGTCAAAGTGCATTCTTAGGTCAAACAAGTAAATCAGTTTATTTTCTATTTAAAGGTATTGAACACAAAATTGTATATACAAGACAGAAAATGTAACATTCCTGTTCTTGACAGCTGTTAACCCTTTTACCCACTCTCCCTTTCCACTTCGGTGCTCTGTTACAGTTCTTGAAGCATCCTGACCAGTTTGCACTGTCTTTCAGGTGAAGCGCTGGATATTTACCAGATAATTGAACTCACCAAAGGCTCCTTGGAAAAACGAAGCCAGTCTGGATCGTAGCTCTGCTGGGGAGGCTCTGTATTTGCTCCCGTGGAGCTTCATCAGGGCGGTGCAGGCTCCCAAACTCAGGCTTTCAGCTGTGCTTTTTGCAAAAGGGCTGCCTAAGGCTGGCTATTTCTCAGTAGCAGAACCTGCCAAGAAGACTCCTAATTGAAGGTGCACTTGAGTTCAGTGGATCCAGGACCCAAGATGCCAACATCAGTGTGGGCTGTAGGACAAGGGGCACTGCTATGTTCTGGGTAAAAAGGAAGCAGAAGCCCCAAAGTTCGCATTAACTCAGGCATTTCATTTTTTTCTTTTCTTCTTGGCTGGTTCTTCGTTCTGTTCCCTGTGCTCCGATACAGTGCCCTAGAAGGAAAGAGAGTAATGCTCTATCATGATAAACCTGCTGTAAGGCAGTGAAAATAAAAACAATCAAAACCCCTTTATCTTCTCACTGAAGACTGTGTAAGTTGTGTTTTCTCCCTTTCCACTCATGGGAGGTAATTATGTCAAAGGAGGTGGGGGGCACGCCAAAGTACTGTAATGAAGCGCTTAGCTCCTTCCCTTAGGACTTTTGTTGTGCTGAGGAGATTCATTGGACAAGGTGGCAGAGGAGAAGCCTCAGGCATCAAAATCCTACAAGACGAATCCCAGCATTCCGGGAGGCTGAGACCGGAGAATCCGGGTTCGCGGCCAGCCTCAGCTACCTAGTGAGGCACTCCGCAACTTAGTGAGACTCGGTTTCAAAATAAAGAATAAAAACTAGGGCTGGGGGTGTAGCTTGGAGGTAGAATGCCCCTGAGTTCCATCCCCAGTACCACCAAAAAAAAAAAAAAAAAAAAAAAAAAAAAAAAAAAAAAAAAAAAAAAAAAAAAAAAGAGCACA
>PVLC010028345.1:0-21318 GCA_004027655.1 Graphiurus murinus
TCCAACATTTTTTTAAAATGGATTCCAGCTATTCTAGACCCTTGGCATTTCCAATAAAATGTAAATGTCTGTCAGTTTCTACAAACAAAAGATCTTACTGTGATTTTATATCAGGTTATCTTGACTATATAGATCAGTTTAAAGAGAATTACAATAATATTTAAGCTTCCTAGTCTTTTATCAAGATATAAATCTTCATTAAGAACTTACAGTTTTTCTCAGCAAATTTATAGGCATCAGTGTGCAGGTCTTTTACAGATTTATACTTACTATCTTATATGTTTAAATGCTATTGGAAATGGTATTACTTGTGGAATTCTGCTTTTAGTTTGTGCAGTATTAACATATAGAAATATAAATGATTTATGTTTTTATATTAACATTATATCTTGCAATCTTGGTAAATTTACTTAATAGTGCTCGTGGTTTTCTCAAAGAGTTCATTGAATTTTCCATATAGATAACCATACCACAGGCAAATTAGTATAATTTTTCTTTTTTTTTTTTTTGAGGACAAAAATTAAGATATTTTTATTTATTTATTTATTTTAATTAATTAATTATTTTTTAATTTTATTTTTAATGGGTGCATTATAATCATACACCTTTGTTAGGTACAAGCTAATAAAGACATGCATGCACACATTTCAGTCTGGATGACTTCCCCACCTGATTCTGTATTCACCTGGCTAGAACTTCCAGCACAATTTGAATAATAGTGATGAGAGAAGACAATCTTGCCTTTTTCTTGATCTCAGGGTTCAGAAGCCATTCCCATCTATTACCATTAAGTACGATGTTTGTTAGCACATGGAGGAAGTTTCATTCAGTATCTAGTTTGACAGTTTTCATAAGGAACAGGTACTGAATTTTGTCCATTTTTAGTGTGTCTATTGAGATGATCGTGCTTCTTAAGTTTGCAAATGTGTTTAATTACATTAACTGATTTTAACTGATTTTCAAGTTTAAGCAATCTTGATAAATTCCACCTGGATCTTCTTCTACATAGTTGGATTTGATTTGCTAAAATAAATCATAGATAAGTAGTGATATAAAATTAAATTTTAATTTGGATTTTCTTCTGGCATCTCAAGCTGTATTTTTTTTCCTTTGGCCCTTTATTTTATTTATTTATTTTTTTAAATTAGTGCATTGTAATCATACATCTTTGTTAGGTACAAGCTGATAAAGGCATATATGCACACATTTCTCATTTAACCCTTTGCCATTTCCTGCCCCACTCCTTCACCCTCAGTTTAGTGCAGTACAAACATTTGATAAGATAATAATGGTATTAATCAGGTGATTTTCAACATAATTGCTGGCTGATGGCAGGTATTGACAAGGTGAAGACTGCAAAACCACAGGACATCAAGACCCTGGCCGGGAGGCAGAGAGCACAATAAAAGTTGAAGATGTCAGTAGCTTTGTCGCTGTGATTTTACCCGGCCCTGGTTTACCTCCTTGCTTGGAGGAGTTATCGGATTAGCAGCAATAGTCATTCTAGGCTTATGCATTCTACCACCTGTTGTATGCCTTGTGATCAATGCCTTTGTTAGTATACGAGCAGATTTACATGGAATAAAACTGCAAGCACTGCCTCACACAGGGCCTGGTAGTCAATGATGGGTTCGAATTTCTCAGGGCAATATCAACCTAAGACAGGGCTCATTGAATGACTCATCGAGACCTCATGACGGGTAAGATTATGCACCTGGTAGGAAATGACCTAAGACCGGCACAGTCCTTCGTGCATTTTAAAATAAAAACGGGGGAGTTGTGGGAGCCCAGCTGGGCCCTTTCCGCCCTGGGAGTTGCTATCTGCATATATAAGTAATTACACTGATTCTTCTGCACTGGCTACTTTGGCATCTTGAAGTCTGGAGATTGCTCCTAGGATGCATAGATGAAAGACCCTCCTACTTCTTACAAAGTAAATATATGAAGCTGTATTTTTATATTATTATTCACCATCTGAATATCTTTTTGGTGAAGTGTCTGAACTTCTGACCATGTTTAATTGTCTGAATGTTTTTCTTTTTTTATAATTCTTTATATTTTTCCAATGCAAGTTCTATCCTGAGTATGTTTTGCAAATAATATCTACCCATTGCCCAGTGTGCTGTTTATATTTTTTTCTAGAAATGCCTTTCATTTGGGAAACACACTGAATTTTGATGAAGCCTAATTAATAGGTTTTTTTAATTTTTTTTTACATTATTAAGGATCATGTTTTTGTTTTGTTTTTTGGTTGGTTTGGTTTTTGGTTTTTTGGTACTGATGATAGAACCCAGAGGCATTTTTGCCTCTAAGCTACACTCTCAGACATTTTTTAATAAAATATGTTTTGTTTGTTTTGAAACAGGGCCTGGCTAGGTTGATGAAAATCTCACTACATTGCTGAGGCTGGTCTCAAGACTGAGATTCTCCTGTCTCAGCCTCCCAAGTACTTGGATTGCAGGTGTACACCACCTTGCCTGGCTATGAATAAGGTTTTTGGTGTAATTTCTAAAAAATATTTGAGATAACCCTAGATCATGGATGCATATTTTCTTCTACTTTTTACTCTAACCTTTATAGTTTTACACATTACATTTAGAACTATGATCCACATTGAGATAATTTCTGTACTAAGTATGAGATTCAGGTCCAAGTTCATTTATTTGCCTATGGATATGAAATTGCTTTATCATCATTTATCAGATATATTATATATTTGTGTATGTTTATTTTTGGACTCCAGTTCCATTGATTTTTGTTCAAAATGCATTTATAGTATAATTATTTTAATACCCTTATGTGCTTCTAATATATATTGGTCAGTGTAGAACAATTGATTTGTCTGTTCATTGTAGGTAACAATTTCTCGCTTCTTTGAATTACTAGGAATATATTATTATATACTTGACAATGTGAACTTTAGCTTTGGATGTTAGGTATGTTTATTCTCATATAAATATCCTTAGGCTTTCTTCGGGAACCAATTCAAGTTACTTGAAAGAGTTTGATTTTTCAGGTCCTGTTTTTATAATTTATCTGGCAGAGAAAGATCAACATTCACTCTAGGGCTAATTATTCTTCATTACTGAGGCAAGGTCCTTCTAACTAATCTATCCAGTGTTCCATGAATGATAAGAATTTCCAATTGGACTGATGGGAATGATTTTATATCCCCCTGTGGGAAAGTCAAATGAACTCTTGTAATTCTTTCAAGATCCCTTAGCCTCATGTAACTTCCTTGCATGCCAGTATTGATCAGTGTGCAAGTGAGAACTCAAGGCAGAACTTCTCCTGGCCTTTGTAGTTCTATTTCTGTTTGGCTCTTCTGTCCTTTGCACTTCAACTGTCTTGTTTCTTAGGGACTCACAACTGTCCTTTACCAAAGAAGGTTTCCTGGTCCCTGGCTTCTCTCCTGCACCACCTTTCTCCACTATGGCTAGAAACCTCTTTCAACGCAATTATGCTGAGATAAACACAGGGCTGACCTCATTTGCTTCCCACCTCTCAGGATTACTACATATCATTGCTTGTTGTCCAGTGTCTTGGATGCCATTGTTGTTTCATTCCATATAATGAAATATATATAGAGAGATATATATGGAATTATATGTATGTATACATGGAATGTTTCATCTTATATGAATATATATGTTTCATTTTACATACACATACACACACATGTAAATTAGTGTCAAGAGGGAGAGTAAATATAATCCCTATTACTTCATATTGGCTAGAATAGAAGTACAGATTTATAACAACTTTTAAAATAATGATATAAATCTTTATTTGGAGGAAATTGTGTCATGTTTTAAGAAAAATTGAAAATAATTTCACAGAAATATGACATTTAATTATAATCCCATTTGTAGTAAGAAGAAAAGATTTCCTCTCAAGGGACTGATTTCATAGATATCCCTTAACATTTGACTTTAATCTCTGTTGAAATAAGATATTAACAGATTGCACACATTAGTTAAATAATTATGATTTTTTTCTTCATGTTCTTTTCAACACACAGTATAACAAGAACTAATCAGGTCAGTTTCATCAGATTATTGAAAGAAAATATCAATAGTTTATCTCAGTTTTTAAATAATAATGTCTTATGTAAAAGTGTGAAGTTAAAAAGAAAAAGGTATTAGACCATCTGGAGAATGGAACTAGGTGTTTTGAGCAATGTTTTGTAATTTGCCAAGGTTCAGTCACTTTGCACTTTTTCTTAACCTGGACTCATAATAGAGTAACATCTCTAAAGTGTAAAAAAAAAAAAAATCTCAAAAATAAGTTAAATTGCACTTAGTACTGCCACCTTAGACTTTCAAAATTGCTTTTCAGTTTATTTTTGTTTTGCTTATATAACTTAACTACAAGTGGGTAAGCTGAAGAGAAATGCCACAGAGATGATATGTAGGCTTATTGGCTTAAATTCCAAGTTTAGGGAAAATTGAGAAAGTATCTTATTATTACATGAAAAATCTGATTGTCTTAACAACTTTAGGTCAGAAAAAAAGAAAGAAGAAGAAAAATACATAATTTATGCCCTTTTTCAAATAAGCTTTAGATATTTCTCATATTGAGACTTGTCTTTCAGCGCTGAGCTGCTTTGAGGACTGTGGAACATATGTTACATGTTCAGAGACAACAGATGCAATCATTTTTATCAGGTCAGGTGGTAGTACTGCCAACCCTAGAGATAGTATTTGGCCTACTTTATTAGTTCTCCTTGAACTCAGCCCACATGTCTTTCAGAATCTCCACAGTGCTATGTAGAAGATAAATTTATTACATGAAAAATTAACTTAGCTCATTTTAAATATACTTTGACAAGATGATATAGAATAATTATTGAATGACAAAGAGATTATTTTAATCACATAATATCTTTTGTTATGCTAATAAAACAGCAACTCAGTATAAGGAAAGAGGTTAACATTTTAAAAAATTTGTTGTATTGTAATTTTACATCATAATAAGGTACAGAATGTTAGAAATATACATGCACACAATTCTTGTTGCCCTCCCCACTGGTTTCCCCCCACCCTTACCCCCAAGTCTTTAAGATTGGAATTGGCAATTTTATGTTAATTCATAGCATTATTTCTATTATTGCATCCTTTATGATTTTGTTCTCTGCCTTCCCTAATAACCCTCGGTCATTCCCCTGGAGTCTCTGTTCATCTATCTGATGCTGCCCTTATTGTCAAATATCTCTTTATCTTTCATGTGTGAGAACATACACCTATTTGTTCTCTGGGCCTGGCTGTACTCAGTATAATATTCTTGAGTTCCATCCATGTTACTGCAAATGATCTAATTTTGTTCTTCTTTTTAAAATTAATTTTTAATTGGTGTATTGTAATCATAAATCTTTGTTAGATACAAGCTGGTAAAGGTAAAAGCATATAGGCACACATTTCTCACCCCACTCCCTCCTCCTCCCTCCAAGTTCAGTTTAGTGATTGACTTTGATGTGCCATTTTCCTGCATATGGTTAACCAGTTTTGCCAACATCATTTATTAAAGAGGCTATCTTTTTTCCAGTGTATGTTTTTGGCTTCTTTGTCAAAAACCAGTTGACTGTAAGCACGTGGATCTTTTTCTGAATCTTCTATTCTGCTCCATTTGTCTATGTGTCTGTTTTTGTGCCAATACCATGCTGTTTTTATTACTGTGGCTTTGTAGTAGAGTTTGAAGTCAGGTATTGTAATACCTCCTGCATGGTTCTTGTTGCTAAGAACTACTTTGGCTATACTGGGCTTTTTGTTGTTCCAAATGAATTTGCGGACTGATTTTTCTATGTCTGTGAGGAGCGACCTTGGTAGATTACTTTTGAGAGGATGGCCATTTTGATGATATTTATTCTGCCTATCCAAAAGCATGGTAGATTTTTTCCATTTTCTAAGGTCTTCATCGATTTCTTTTTTTAACTTTTTGTAGTTTTCCTTATAGAGGACATTTACCTCTTTGGTTAGGTTTATACCTAAGTATTTTATTTTTGGGGGTGCTATTGTGAGTAGAATTATTTTCTGGATTTCTTTTTCAGTATTTTTATGGTTGGCATACAGGAAAGCTTCTGATTTTTTAAGATTGATTTTGTATCCAGACACTTTGCTGAATTTGTTGATCAGTTTTATATGTTTTTTGGCTGACTTTGTTGGGTCTTCTAAGTATAGTAGCATGTCATCTGCAAAAAGGAATACTTTTAGTTCTTCTTTCCCTATTTTTACTCCTTTCATTTCCTTCTCTTGCCTTATTGCTCTGGCTAGGGTCTCAATTACTATGTTGAAGTGGTAATGGACATCCTTGTCTTGTTCCTGTTTTTAGTGTGAACTCTTCAGCTTTTCTCCATTTATTATAATATTGGCTGTAGGCGTATTGTATATTGCCTCTATGATTTTGAGGTATGTTCCTTCTATTCTGATTCTCTGCAGTGCTTTTAGCATGAATGGATGTTGGATCTTGTCAAATGCTTTTTCAGCATCAATTGAGATGATTATGTGATTTTTGTCTTTGATTCTGCTTATCTGGTGAATTACGTGGATTGTTTTTTGTATGTTGAACCAGCCTTGCATCCCTGGGATGAACCCGACTTGGTCATGGTGTATAATTTTCTTGATGTGGTTTGAATGCGCATTGCTAGTATTTTGTTTAGCATTTTTGCATCTAAGTTCATCAGTGATATAGCCCTATAATTTTCTTTTCTTGAGCTGTCTTTATTTGACTTTGGTATTAATGTGATGTTGGCTTCATAGGATGTGTTTTTTTTATGGTAAACTGGGCTTTTATTTTATGGTAAGCTCTTTATTGCTATTTCTATTTCTTTGATTGTTATTGGTCAATTTAAGTTTTCTATATCTTCTTGACTCAATTTAGGAAGGTTATATGTATCTAGAAAATTGTCAATTTTTTCTAGATTTTCCATTTTGTTGGAGTATAGTTTTTCAAAATAGTTTCTGATGATCCTCTGTATTTCCACATTGTCTGTGGTAATATCACCTTTTTCATCTCTTATTTTGGTGATTTGGGTTGATTCTCTCTTTCTTTTGGTTAGTTTGGCCAATGATTTATCTATCTTGTTTATTTTTTCAAGAAACCAGCTTTTGGTTTTGTTGATTTTCTGTATTTTTTTTATTCTCTATTTTGTTAATTTCTGCTCTCATTTTCATAATTTCCTGTCTTCTACTGGCTTTGGGGTTAGACTGTTCTTGTTTTTCAAGGGCTTTGAGCTGTGTCATTAGGTTATTTATTTGGTAGTTTCCATTCTTCTTATGTGGGCACTCAGTGTTATAAGTTTTCCTCTTAGTACTGCCTTTAAGGTGTCCCAGAGGTTTTGATATGTTGTGTTTCTGTTTTCATTGGTTTCTAGGAATTTTTAAATTTCTCCCCTTACTTCTATGACTCATTCCTTGTTCAGCAGTGTAGTGTTCAGTCTTCATGTGTTTACATGGTTACTCTGGGTCTTCTTAGAGTTGATTTCTAGTTTCACTCCATTGTGGTCTGAAAAGATGCAGGGAATTATGTTACATTTTTTGAATTTGCCAGTGCTCGCTTTGTGGCCCAGAATGTGGTCTATTTTGGAGAAGATTCCTTGGGCTGCTGAGAAAAATGTGGGGATGTAACTCAGAGGTGGAATGTCTCTGACAGTTCAACCTCCAGTACTGAATGAATGAATAAATGAGTGAATGAATAAATATTAAAAATAAATGTAAAAATAAAAGTAACATAGGGCGATGGGTATAGATCAGAGGTACAGCACCCCCGAATTCAATCCTCAGTGTCACACAAAAAACAATAGTAATCATTAGTTTTAAAAATAAAGTGGTAAATATAAAGAATTTTCAAAGTGAAAAGTTTTAACAAAATCCAAATTTGAGTATAAAGAAGACAAAAAAGGATACTGTCACTAGTGGAACAAATTTACCAGCTGTTTCTTCTGCACTTTTTTCTAAAATCATCTGAAGTTTATTTTTGTTTGTTTGTGGGGTTTTTTTTGTTTGTTTGTTTTTTAGTACCGGGTATTGAACCCAGAGGAATTCTATGTCCAAGCTACATTCCTAGCACAATTTTATTTCTTATTTGGAAACAGAGTCTCACTAGGTTGCTGAAAGCATCGTGAAGTTGCCAAGGCTGGATTTGAACCTGCAATCCTCCTGTCTCAGCCTCCCAAGTACTGGGATTAAAAGTGTGTGCTACCATGCTGGGCTTCATATGAAGTTTTGATGGATCAAAAGAATGTGGCAGGGGCTAAGGGTGTAAACCACCCGCTTAGCAAGTGTGAAGCCCTGAGTTCAATCTCCAGCACAAAAAAGAGATAAAAAGTGTAAGACTAAAAAATTTATGTCTTTTTTTTTTTTTTTGGCCATACTAGGGATTGAACCCAGGGACATTAAACCTCTGAGCTATACTCCCAGTCTTAATTTTTATTCTTTATTTTGAAATAGTGTCTCAGTAGCTGTGGAGGGCTTCACTAAGTAGCTGAGGCTGGCCAGGAACCTAGATCCTCCGGTCTCAGCCTCTCAAGTACTGGGATTACAAGTGTATGCCACCACACTCAGCAAAAATTTATGCCTTAAAATATTAATAACAGAAAACTTTAAAGAACAGGAAATATAGGACTTAAAATGTATTCAGTAGTCATTTCAAAACTGTTGGCATAATAAATGTGTATGCTGAATATACATTTATTCAAATTAAGCATACAAAATTTATTGTTATATTTACCTTACATTTATTTTTCATAAAGATAATTCTAACTCTGATTCTGAAATACTTTACAGGTATGGTATCACATGCATGCACATACACACACACACACACACACACACATACACACACACACACCAGGCCTCATAAACGATTGCTAAAAGATGGAAAAATGAGGAGCATGAGGGATTAATCAACATAAAGTAACCTCTGGGTGCCTCAGTTCAGAATATTCAGATGCTAACCCTGCTTGACTATACTTTCCCTGAGCTGCACTCTCAGGCTGTGCTGGTGGGGGATCTCTGCCTAGGATGACCCACACTATTTTTTAGAACCTAACGCAAATCACACTTATATACAACTCCTTCCATTTCCAGGTCTACTCTATTGTACACATAATAGTTACTTCATGTGAAATCAAGTTACATGAGCATTTTTGAATTCCTGAAAAAAAAAATGGAAGTATAAAGTTACACTTTAACATGTGACGGTATTTCTTTGGACCTCAGATAGTAACCCCATATTTGCCTAGGTCACGGTATTGATTATTGATTATGATTAGATGTATCTGACTCTCAGGTTTCCTTTTGTTGTCAATGGCCATTAACTTATTCCTTCTAAAACTGTTTACATAGAAGCAGAACAAACTCTGTCACTATGTTACTAAAGAGATTATTTTTCAAAAGGTGTTTACAAATACTAAAATGAGAATATAGTGTTTTATTTGAGGAAAAAAAGTCAGTAAATTAAATGCTAAAATATATATATTTATATCTGTATTAATATGAAACAGTACATTTCTCTATAGTAAGTTTAAAAAACCAAAGAATACATCATTGCTAACCTGTATGTCCTTTGATTTCTGCTCCTGATTTTTGTCTTTGCTACACCATCCAATTGTCCCTGGTAAATAAGAAAACACTATATTCTTCACAATGGCAACACCTTCAGTTTCCTCCAATATCTCTACTCTTTCTTCTCCACTGCTGCATTTATTCAGATTAGGAGAAGAGGACTAGAAAATGTTAATGCAACAGAATGTTCAATAGTAGTTTACCTTTTTGTAACATTGTTCCTCAGGTTATTCATGGAATGTATAAGGTCCTCTAATCCTCACAACATCCCCATGGTTATCTTGAGGCTTATATTTGGGGAAATTATTTGTTCAAGGTCAAGAGAAGGAACATTTGCCAAAGAACTCAGTCTGATACTATAGAATATCTGAGGGAAACTGAATATCATTGTGATAATGAAGACGCAGAAAGACTTACAATTTACATATCTAGATATGAACCTGATTATTTTTGCAAGTAATTCTCAAGTCTAATAGGCCTAAAAACTCTATTAGCCAGCCTGCAAATTTAATTCTTAACATTTTTTCAAGTAGTACTAGATGACTCTTCATACCATCTTCAATTTCTTTTCCTTTCCTCTGGAGGTAAGTCATCAACATATGCCTCCTATAAAAAATATAATAACTTTGACTAATGGTTGATAATACCCTCCTTGAATACCAGAGTGGTAGAGAAAAAGGAAAGCAGTTTGAAATTTTGCTGATATAATAGACCAATACAGAAGTTTAGTATCATTTCAAATTTTTAAATTCTGATTTCAAAGAATATTTCAGAAAAGCAATAATAATGATAAATGTTCATTTATTGAAAATTTACTGTGTTTAGCATGAGCCTAAACATGTAATATGCTATATTTCTTAAAAAAACTCTAAGTTTATTTGTGATCTTTATTTCACAGGATACCGATCTGCATCATAGTTTATCTTATCAAACTTGAAAGTATTACTTGAACCATAAAAGTAATATTTGTGTGTTTGTGTATGTGTGTGTGTGTGTGTGTGTGTGTATTTGTGTAGTACTGGTGATTGAACCCAGGGTCATTCTATGTCTGAGCTGCATTCCCATCCCTACTTAATTTTGTATTTTGAAACAGGGCTGCAGTAAGTTATGGACCGCCCATGTTGCTAAGGCTGGCTATGAATCTGTGAACTTCCTGTCTAGCCTCCCAAGTCCTGAGATTACAAGTATGCACCACCATGCCCAGCTTAAAAGTGTATTTTAATAGGTGTGGTATCTAGATTTTAAAAAAATATTAACTTACATGAGATATTGTTCTCTAGGATAAAATATTGCTTCAAAATCTATACTTCTCTTAAGGACTCAAATCCTATAAGTAATCTGATTATTTGAGCCTATACCTATGTAATTTAAAGTTAAAAATATTCATAATCCAAAAGTCTCATTAACTTAACCATCACTGAATTTCAAATGAATCCAGGTGTCTTACAATTTAAAATTGTCTATAACTTGAATATTTTGGAGATCATTGAGCTTTAGCATCTATTTAAAAAAAACTGTGGAAATTCCTGGTTATATTTCAGATAATGTTTTCTTATACATGGAGGTACAAATTTACATTGAAAACAATGGGATTACATTTAGGAGTGTCTTCAAAAATGCTCTAGAACTAATTTATTCTTCACTAAACACTAAATTTTTTATATATACTGTATAGCCATCTAATTGTTAAGCATCAGTTATTAGACAAACATCTATTGTGAGTAAACCATGCACTGGGGTCTGGGTTCACCATTGTTGATACAATGATTAATATAACTTGGTGTCTTTACTTGAGTTGCTTACATTATGTCTTTCTACATTTTTTAATGGATCCATGTCCTATATTAAGTTTGTATAGTCTCTATAAAGAATTATCACTATGAAAGAATAGTCTAAAATCTATTCAAAATGCTGATCTGCTTGACTTGCCTTTAAAGTTTATTGGGAAACATAGGAGCTGGACAGCAACACAATAGAAGGTGTTTTTCTATAGAATTCACTCCTGGACAGGAATTCTAGGACACCGGCCTGGGACATGGCATGTTCATTCAACTTTCTGGAGATAGACTGATGAGGAGAGGGGGAAAAAAAGTCCTGATGGAAGAACAGAGCCAATGCCTCAGAAAATGCTGTGTATTTGTTTCATCTTTTAACTCCTATGCCAACACCTATTTTTCCTAGTTTGAAGCACAAGGAATGGTTCAGGAAGCTGGTTCCTAATTCTATATCACCTTTAAGTCACCAAAAGTTATTTTCTATGAAAGGGCTAGAAGATTTCAAGGAGTGAGGAATGCATAGCTTAATAAAATCATTACAACTAATATACAGTTATTCGGCCACCAGTGTACCACCATTCACTATGATGGGTATGATTGGGATTTTTTAAATTAAAGATAAGAAGTAGAACAAATCATGGCATTGTGATTTCCTAAAGAGAAACCACAGATGGATTATAAGTCTGCAAAAGGAGAACCACTAGAAACATTTCAGTGGAGCTGGTACCTACAGAAGTCTCTGACGGGGTTTGAGAGAGCTGAGCACTAAGGTCTATTAACTCTTTATTCCAGACAAAAGGTTCCCTTGACCTATCCTTGCTCTTAGACAGTAGATTCACCTTGCCTCAAGGCTGCCGAGTTCTGGTCAAGGAAACTGGACCATGAAGATTGGGCCACAAATTAGAGTGGAAGAGCAGCATCTGTGGCTGTGCAGACGACCAGATTTCAAAAGCCCTACACAGCAACAACAGCAACCATGAACTGAAGAGGTCTGTGATTTCCAGCAATGATTACAGGACAACTTTATACCCTTCAAGGTCTAATGTATACGTTCATTATTTGGCACCAACTCATTTTATAATTATTCTATGGAGATAAAAAGCTGAGATTTTGCATTAGATTGGATCTTTATTCAAATCTGGATCTAAATAGGTCTACCATTTAATTCCTATAAGCCGTGTTTACCTCAAACACCAAGTGGTAATAATTATAGTAATTCCACCCACCATCTATGGTGAAATAGAACCATATTATTTACCATGCAGCTTTTAGGTGGTAGGCGCTGTGTTTGGTATAGAAACTGCACAGGCAAAGAGAATAGTATGAACTAAGTTGTTGAATGGTTTTGAAAATGTCAACAGTTTTCATGAGATAGTAATTAATTGGCTTTGGCTACAATGAAATGTATATAACTCCAACAGAATCTCAAAGTCTTAAAGGAGCCCAAGATCATCTTACTTAACCACTTGTATAACACAGACTTATCTCTGTGATTTCCTTGATTGAAGTTTGAATCACTGCTTAAGTCCTGACATACAAGAATACTTCAAAAGTAATTTGCAAAACATATGGATGTTAGATAAAAAAAAAAGTTACATGGGTTTTTGTCCTATCTCATTTCTAATATTAAGATCTCAGTCCCATGGCTGAATCTCTGTCTCAGATTTTTCAGCTATAAAAAGAGAGGCTATTGATAAAAATATCTCTTAATTTACTTACAGGGATATCATAAGCCTCAACCAGATAATATAAGTAAAATTCCTCTGCAAATATTAAATATATGCAAATACTAGTGAATATTTTTATTTTACTGCTAGCATCAGAAAGAGAACACTGTTTCAGAGAGGGCATTTATTCTAAATGGCATGTGAATTTTTACCTCTGTTCTTCTTTGTTCATCCCTTTTTATTGTTAGAATTATCCTATTATCCTCTCTCCTGCTCTCTGATGGTTTAAATCCTTTTCTTCATATTCTATCTTGAATTTCAATTCCTCTATGAAGTCTAAAAAATCTACTGTAATAAAAATAGAGACCTGAATTTCAATCCCAAATATGATTTTGTTTATTTAACTCTTCTGAGCCTTGGTTTCCTTTCTTATGAAGTTAGAAATTTATTTCTATTGCTATTAAGAGAAATCAAATAAACACTAAATCACTGACATGTAAGCAGGCATACAATACTCTTCCCTTTCACTCACATCAAAAATTTTCTCTGACATGTGATTTCCTAGAAAATAGATTTTAAATGTCAGTAATCCTTTGTTTTGAGTTATTTTATGCATGCATATAACAAAAAGAGCAAAAACTTCCTGACACAGTTTTAATTGTTAGCAGTTCTGAGCTTCTATGAACCCACAGGGATTTCAGGTGGTGTATGATTTGCACAGTCATGCGTCTCAAAAAATGGAGGAGGCCTGAACATCCTGGTGCAATCATGGGATTCTTTGTCCTGAGGACTCAGGAGCATTTGGATAAAACAAGGGGAGTGACAACTAAAAGTGGTGAGTCCTCCCACCACAAAAGAATGTGGCAGGCAGGAGTGTACAGAGCAACATTAGATTTTCATTGCTGTGATTTGCCGATCAGCAGCATGATATAAATGCAATAACGGCTTGCTCTTCTGCAGGGTAACCCAATCAGCTAAGTTCACCCCATCCTTAAAAGACATTTAACTTTAAACTGTGTATGAGGTGAAAACCTTTCTCATCAATGAATCACTTACTATCTCAATGACTGTGTCCTTCTGCCCCTATTTATCCATGGTGGTACAATTCATCTTAAACATAAGAGCCTACAGGGCAGAGACCAGCTCACTGTGATTCTGTTTGATTATTTATACCTAGCAAGGGCTTCATGTCATTAGATGCAACTTAAGAGCTGGCTGAGGTTTGAGTGGCCAAAGTGAATGCTGATTTTAAACAAAGGACCTAAGAAGACTTTATTTTTCAGTACTATATCAGCACTAGTAAAGAGAAATTCTGGTGAAACACTTCTTGCAGATAATTCCCAGTGACAAGAAACAGATCAAGGATAGAAGGAATGTCTTTCTGTGTTCTCCAGAGAGAGACTGAAAGTGATTGCACAGCACTTAGAGCTGCTGGAAACAGATACGAAAATTAAAGGGCTTGGTACTCAACCTATTTCATTAAAAAGACCTGTGCTGCATTAATCTTGTTGTCTGTTATTGTTTAAGTCGGGAGCCACAGAGTGGAAGGGTGAGAGAGAGCAGTGAAATAGAAGGGGCTTTTAAACTCTGTCTAGAGTTACCATGGAAACCAGTTTTGGCCTATAAGGTGTGGTGTAAGTGCTCAGATGCAAATGATGCTATTCCTGTTGCACTTTATCCCTGAATGTATCCCTGAAATGTGTAGTATATATCCCAACTCATATATGTATATGTTATAAGCAAAATGTAAAATTTTCCTTGAAGTAATGTTTAGTTGTATAATGCAAGAACAAATGTATGATTCCATATAACTTTGCCTCTTCAGTAAATACTGCATCAATCTTGCATACCTCAATTTCACTGAAGGCATAATAGCAGATGTTTGGGTTCCGTACTGATCAATAAGAAAAACTAAGAAATCCCTCCTCAGGGCCATTTGATCTGTTGACTGTGAAGGTTACTTCTGAGGGCTTCAAACTATAAAGGGAGAGAGACAGAAAAAATAACATTTGCCTATCTTAGAATATCTGTAAGTAATGTTGTAGCTCTTAACCGATGTTCCCAACAAAAGAACTAGGGAAGTTTTCCAAAGCACAATAGCCTGGATTCCTTCCTGACTCCTTTTGGCTAGAGTGAGCTCTAATGCATTCTGTGAAAATACTCACTAAACTGATTTTAATGTGTACAACAGTTTGAGAACTATATGGCAATAATGTAGTGTTCCTGCTGTGCACTATAGGCAAAGGTTTAGCCTTCTGAGTATCAATGCTGCATATATCTTTTATTGCTATTACTTGATTTCTAGCCTTAGATTCTTAGTACACCAAAGTTTTTTAATTATATTGTTTAACTTTGTGATTTATCAGGTAAATTTTGAAATACAAAGAAAGATAAAATTAGTTGTTTCTGTTAGCAAATTAGCAAATTTCTTTAAAACTAGATCATAAGATAACTTTATATATCTTATATAAAAATTAAGGGTACTCGATGATTTAACATATTTAATTGACTTTTCCATAATCCATAATCTGAAAATATTAGAATAAGCTTTATTTTGTGGCATACACATACATTTTTGGCAAGTTATTTGAGGGGCTCACTTCTATCATGTAAAATTTGCCACTGATCTCAAGTTCCTGGTATTAAAAAATTAATTCACTATGTAAGTATATGCATTTATTTAAAAGAATTAGTTCTTCAAGTTGTGGATACTGGCAAGTCAAATATTTGTAGGGCAGTCCACAGGCCAAAATTCTCGCAGGCCAGAGTTAATGTCGTAACCTAGAGGCAAAATTTCTTCTTCTCTCGGAAACCTCAAGTTTTCCTCTTAAGATCCTTCAACTGATTTCATAAAGCCCATACAGATTATTGAAAATAATCTCCCTTATTTAAGGTCACCAGATTGTTGGTAGTGATTATATTTATAAAATGGCTTCAAAGCAACACCTAGATAATGTTGAATTGAATAACTGGGTACTATTAACACATAAAACTAACCATCACACATGTGATAATATTTAAATGAGGGAATAAATGCAAATATTTTATTAACTTTTGTTAAGGAAAATGTTGACACATATGCAAATAGAATGCTATTAATTTAATCTATACATTAACAAGCTGAAAAAAGTAACATCATATCAATAGAGGCAGAAAAATTGGATAAAATTTAATACCTATTCATGACTTTAAAAAATAATCATCATTAAACTATAAATAGAGGGGAACATCCTCAACTTGATAAGTAATATCCACATAAGTTCTACAGAAAATATTATAGTTACTTGTAACCAGCTAGTAGTTTTCCTACTAAAATCAGAAATTAGGCAAACATATCTCCTTTCACCATTTCATTTCAACATCATACTGGGAGCACTAGTCAATGCAGTAAAGACAAGAAAACAAAATAAAAGATATATGTATTGTGATGAAAGTTCTAAAACTGTTTTTGTTCAGAAATGTCATGGTCATTTCAAATAGAAAGCCTGATAGGATCAACAACCACAAGAAAATATTTTTCTAGAACTAGTTAGCGGTTATAGCAAGGTTGCAGGACACAAAGTTATCAATTACCTTCCTATATACCAGAACTACCCGAATGGAATTTTAAATTTAATACAATATAACCTAGTTATTAGCATCTCCTCAAATGAAATACTTAGGAGTAGAATCCACAAAATATGCACATGATCTATAAGAGGAAAACTAAATAAACATACACAATTATGATTTGTCAATTAAAAGAAAAATATAAATAGGGAAATACATTATGTTTATGGATGAGATGACTCAATATTCTTAAGATGTCAGTTCTTCCAACTTGAGCAGTAGATTTGACATAATCCTGTTCATTTTCTCAGCAAGTTATCTTGTGGATAACCTGATTCTAAAGTTTTTATTAAGAGGTATAAGATTCAGAATAGCCAATACAATATGGAAGGAGAACAAAATTGGAAGACTTTGACTATCTAGCTTTAACGTTTACTATAGAGTACAATGATCAAGGCAAAATGGTATGGGTGAAAGAACAGATATGTTGATTGATGAAACAGAATAGAGAGTTCAGTGACAGACCCACACAGATGCAGTCTTCTTTACAAAGGATCTGAGGCAACAAATGAAGCAAAGTGTTTCCAGAAATGTTGATGGAACATTTGTTGCACAAAATGAATCTAGAATCACATCTTATATATTTCACAAAAATGAAATAAAATGGATTATAGACCTAAGTATAAAATTTTAAACTATAAAAATCCTAGAAGATAACATAGTAGAAAACCTATATTACTTTGGATATAGTGAAGACATTTTTATATGTGACACCAAAAGTATAATGTATAAAAAAGATATTTGAGCTGGACATGGTGGTGCAAGCTTGTAATTCCAGTACTTGGGAGACTGAGACGGGAGGATCCAGGTTTGCGGCCAGCCTCAGCTACTTCGGCACTCCACAACTTAGTGAGACTCTGTTTTAAAATGAAGAATGAAAAATAGGGCTGAGGGTGTAGCTCAGAGGTAGAATGCCCCTGGGTTCAGTCCCCAGTAGCAAAAAGAAAAAAAAATTGAATCTATACTTATTAAGATTAAAAACTTCCCTGCAAGTAAAGTGTCAAGAGAATGAGATTACTAGTTAGAAAAAAGGAGGAAATATTCTGAAATGATCCATATTACATAGAACTATTATTCAAAATATAAAACAACTTTTAAAACTCAACGAAAAGAACACAAACAACTGGATTAAAAATGAACCAACTACCTTAATAAACATTTCACCGAAGAAGACATGCAGATGGAAATAAGCATACAGAAAGATGATCTACATCAAATGTAATCAGGGAAAAATGCAAGCTAAAACAATGAGATACTACTACACATCTATTAGAATGGCCAAAGTCCAGAACTCTGAAAAAACAAAATGCTGACAAGAATGCAGAACAAGGTAAACTCTTCGTTCATTGCTGGTGAAAATGCAAAGTTACACAGCCACTTTGGGAAACAGTTTGACAGTTTTCTACAAAGTTAAACACACTCTTACTAGAAGATCCAGCAAACACACACCATTATATCTAGTTAAAGGAGTTCAAAACATATGTCCATAAAAATCCTGCACGAAAATATTTGTAGCAACTTTATTAGTAATTGCCAAAATTGGGAACAACCAAGATGCCCTTCTATAGATGAATGAACAAACAGACCATAGTAAACCTAGACAATGAAATATTATTTAGCATTAAGAATAAATGAGCTATGAAGCCATGAAAAGATGGAGAGGAACTTTAAATGCATACTGCTATGTGAAAGAAGCTGATTCGAAAAGGCTGCATACTGTATGATTTCAATTAAATGTATTCTAGAAAAGAGAAAACTTTGGAGACAATATTAATTGTCAAGAGTTAGGTGTAGGGAATGATGAACAGGTCAAGTAAAAAGAATTTTTAGAGCAGAAAATCTAGTCTTTATGATATTATAATGCTGGGTTTGTGCCATTACACATGTGTCCAATATACAATACATTGAACTAAGAGTGAACACTAATGTAAATTATGAACTTTAGTTGATAATGATATATTTATGTAGGTCAATAAATTTCAACAAATTTACCAGTTTAGGGGGACATATTGACAACGTGTGGAGGCAGAGTATGTACCTGAAATTGCCACACATTTTTCTAAATTTTTCCGTAAGCCTAAAATTTTATTTAAAATTAACTTTTTTTGTGTGTGTGTGGTACTGGGGATTGAACCAAGTGGCATTCTACCTCTGAAATACACCCCCAGCCCTTTTTATTTTTTATTTTGAAACAGAGTCTTGCTAGGTAGATGAAACTCTTACTACGTTGTTAAGGATCTCCTTAAAAATGCAATCCTCCTGTCTCAGCCTCCCAAGTACTGGGATTACATGCAAGTGCCATCACACAAGGCTTAAAATTAACTTTTTAAGACATTGACAAAAATAAATCACATAATGGTACCCTATATACCTGTCACTGGTTTTAACAGCTGTTGACTCAAAGACAATCTTATTTTATTTTATTTTTAAATATACTTTTATTGGTGCATGATAGTCTCACATCATAATGTAAATCATGGTGGTAGTGACATACATGCACACAGCACTTGATGGACTTTCCCCTGGCTCCCTCTCCATTCTCTCTCCCTTCCCCATAAAGGGTATTGAGATTGACATTGGTATTCTTTTTTTTTTTTTTTTTTTTTTTTTCGGTACTGGGGGTTGAACTCAGGGGCATTCTACCTCCAAGCTATACTCCCAGCCCTATTTTTTATTCTTTATTTTGAAACCGAGTCTCACTAAGTTGCGGAGTGCCTCACTAGGTACCTGAGGCTGGCTGCAAACCCGGATCCTCTGGTCTCAGCCTCCCGAATACTGGGATTACAAGCGTGTGCCACCACGCCCGGCTCTGACATTGGTATTCTTATATAAGCACAGAGCCGATGGAAGTAATTCCTTCACTGCTCCTTCCTCTCCCCCTTCTCTGCCCCAAGGCCACCTTCCTGACTCCACTGAAGTTTCTTCTCCATTATCTGAAGTCCCTCTGGTATCCGATTACTCCCTAGCTTCTGCGTATGAGAGAAAACATATGACCTCTCACTTTCTATGACTGAATAATCTCAATTAACATAATGTTCTCCAGGTCCTTCCATTTTCCTGCAAATGACATAATTTTGTTCTTCTTTATTGCTGAGTAGAATCCCATTGTGTGTATATCCCACAATTTTGTAATCTGTTCATCTGTTGATGGACACTTGGGTTCATTCTATAATATGACTTTTGTGAATTGTGCTGCTATGAAGACAGATACCCATATATTACTGTAATTTTCTGATTTCACTCTCTTTAGAAAAATACCCAGCAATAGTTTAGCTGGATCATATGGTGGATCCATTACCTGTTTTCTAAGGAATCTCCCTACTATCTTCATAGTGGCTGAACTAATTTGCAATCTTACCAACAGTGTAGAAGAGTTCCAATTTCCCTATATCCTCGCCATGTTTTTTGTCTTCTTGATGATTGCCGTGATGATTGCAGTTAGATGGAATATCAGTGTAGTTTTGGTTTGCATTTCCCTGATTGCTAATGATGTTGAACATCTTTTCATATATTTATTGGCCATTTGTATCTCATTCTGTGAAGTGTCTATTTAGTTAAATTGCCCATTTCTTGATTGGGTTATTTTTTTTTAGAGTGGTCTTTTCTCCGGGAGTCCCAAGATAGCACCGCCTTTGCTTTCTGGTCACCAGGTGAGACATGTGGAGCTCTTTTCAGTCCTCTGCTCTCTGTGATGCTTCCAGTTCCACTGTGCTTTAATTGACCTTCTTCTGTTGAGTTCTGACTGCGTTTTTTTCCCTTGCCAAAAAACGGTTTTCACTCTGGTTGAGATATAAGTCTCAGAATACCTACAGTCTTTAATCCCAACAATCTTATTTTATTTATAATCCCAGTCCACTTTTCTTTCTGCCCAATTATTTACTTTGAAGTAAATCTTAGACATCATCTTATTTTACTCTTAAAAATTTAAGATTTGTATATTTTATATAAACTTTTATTGGAGTATTGTATTCTCACATCATTATGTAGTTTGGAGTGATAAAGATTATGGTTTTTCTAAATAATATGTCTATAAATTATTCTTAAAAAATAAAACTGATAATAATACTTCAATGTCATAAAGTGTCTAGGGCCTGTACATATTTGATATAAGAAGTGAATATAATGCTGATACTGGAATGAAACTCAGAAAAAAGATGCTAAGATTTCAAGAATCAATAGAAGAATCTTAAAATTAAGAGATGGGGTGATTTATGTGTAAGAAGAGTAGCTAGAAACAAAATAAATTTGGCAGAATAATTTAATTAATTAATTTTGGTACTGTAAATTGAACCTAGGGACAGTCTACCTCTGACCTATGTCCCCAGTCTTATTTTATTTTGAGTCAGGGTCTCACTAGGTGGCTGATGGTCTCACTCAGTTGCTGAGGCTGGTTTAGAACCTGCAATCCTCTTGTCTCAGCCTCCCAAGTACTGGGATTATAGCAATGCACCATTCTATCATGCCTCGTCTGGCAGGAGAATTTTCTAAGTTGTTTATATAACTCCATATAAGCTATCTTTGTTACATATATGACATGCTAAGAATCCCAGGAAAATGTCCTATAACAATTTTTTTGTTCTCAATTTTGTAAAAAAGATAAAGATGGTGCTTATCTTTTCTAAGAGAAATCTACCAGAAATAAGTATTGTATAGATAAGTTATTTGTTAAGAGCCAAGTTAGTTTTGAAACCCTGTGAAAGAAAGAGA